>JAFVLL020007079.1:20198-95527 GCA_021397915.2 Tor tambroides | reverse complement strand
AGAGAGGGAGGAACGCATTGCCTGGACTTTCCACCACTTTTGTTCTTCAGCCCTTTGATGGATGCCCTCTGTCTACACAAAAGTGTTTAGTGGAGTTGCGGTATTACGGGATTGTAGCATGCAGAGTCAGATTCACTTTCACAAACCCTCCCGCAGATTGAGGAATCTTGCTCACTAATCACATGCATGTGAAGGGAACATGCTTGCTAAATATAGGAACAGCCACAACAGCACAAACACACAGCGATCTTTCCAATGGCCAGAGAAGACAAGCCACTAACCAGAGATTCTCAGCTGCCAACCGCAGTCATTCCTTCAATGTCTGAATTGTCTCCACGTCTTGAGAACAAGCAGAGAGAGACAGCCAGTTCATCCACAGGAATTCTGTGCGATTTACTGACAGGAATCTAAACGATAATTGCCATTTAGCACCATCTCTCTGTGCTTCGCTATGAGTGCAGGGAAAACAGGTCACCAAGTAATTCAAGTGTGTCCAGAGGTAGCAAACAAAGTCCTGCTCAACTGTTTTGGTGACACTGATTGGGATATTTTCAAAGAGGTTATGAAGATTAAATGGAGGTATATGTATCAGTCATAGCTTACATCAACAAGTGCGTTGATCACCACACTATCCAATATAAGACCTTGGATAAACGCTGAGATCCAATGTGTGATGGAATGACCGCTTCTCCTTATATCAGGGGTGCCCAATCCTGCTCCTGGAGGGTTACTTTCTTACAAAGGTACTAGAAACCTTTGAGCAGGGGCTGCTGGAGAAAGTTGTCCTACAGAGATTAGCTCCAAACCTAATCAAACACACTGGCCTGTAACTTTCAGGTAATCCTGAAAACTTTGGTTAGATTTTTCACGTGTGTTAGATTAAAGCTAAACTTGACGATGGACAGGTGTACTCTACAGAAAAGTGGCTCTCCAGGAGTAGGACTTTACAATCAGTATGGGCTGTGTTTGCTCTCTCTGGGAACATTTTGATAACCTCAGGAAATTGGTCTCTTCACTGGGTATGCAAACTGTATCCTTGTAGGTCCAGGAAGTGAGCAGGTAGGGAATCCCGTGCCACCACCTGGATGCTGCAGCCAAGGACACAGGTTGTCAGGCCACCATGTCCCTGACTCTGAGCCGGCCCTTGGGATGTCAAGCCACTCTCTTAGGCCTGACACCATTTTCACTGTATCCGGCTTCTCTCATCCTACCACAACAGGCTTTTGATGGCCACAGCTCTTCAGCTGAACCTACCTCTCCACAGGTATCAAAAGATCCAAGACCACCTACTGTTCCTTGACTTCAAAGGCAACCTTTCTTAACACCGGTGTCACCGGGATTGTGTACCGAGTCCACCGCAATACCCACCTCACTGACCCGAGACTGTCGTGGAACATCAAAGCAATTACATAAGTTGATGATATCAACAAGACAGCCTATAGGGGAAAGATAAGACAGCTCAAAGTCCGGTGAAAAGAAAACAATCACAAAATCACACGATTAGAGAGTTCAGACAAAGATGTCACCTTAACAATGACCTGAACACATGAACCCTGAATACCTCATCCTTAACTTGACAGTACCTTTCTTCCATAAGAGACTTAGGCTAGCCAGTGAAAACGTAACAGCTTCTTCAGGTGTGTCATAGAGAGTACCTGTGTTACCTGTTGGATCACTGTCTGGAATGTTAACTGCTCTGCTTTAGACAAAAGAGCTCTGCTGTGGGTAGTGAAAATAGCTCAGTTCCTCACTGGAACCAGACTTCCAGCTGATTGAACAGAAAGGCTAACAGTAACATTATCAGTCCATCTCTTGTTAGTTTCATCTGGAGGAAGCTTGAAGAATCCAAAACCACTAGACTTCCCACATGTTGTTAGACTATCCAATAGCTCTGACAATCAACAAATGGACTGTCCACCCCCACCCAATGCAGAAATGCAACCCATACTCCTGACTCTGCTTGTTATTGTTCTACCTCAGCACAATCCTTGCCGCATTACAGTCATTTTATGAGCACTAGACTCTACATTTACATCTTGCAATTCAAGTCTCTCTGACACTGCCTGCACTATATTTAACAACAATTTTTCAGCTTTTATATAGCACGCTGGGTACAAATTACACATCATACTGTTATATAAATATTGCTGTTTCAAAGGACATGCATTTTATTCTACACTTATGACTTGAACCAGAGATATTTTAAAATTTTATCATGAGAAATAATGAAGTGCCTCCCTAAGATGTACAAAACCTCTAGATAAGAATCACCAAAGCAAGCACCAGACACACCACAATGCCACAATTACCTGTGTCTGTGAGAACTAGCATCATTAACATTTCAAAGAATAACGGTTTATTAAACAAAGCCTCAAGCCCATCTTGATTATTTAAAAGTGAGAGTTTGTGAGCTGTGAACATGAAAGCCATGTTTTGATTCAGAGAAGAAGGTGCTTGACCTTACTAAGTAGATAATTTTGTCTTCACAGAAAAGCCCCCATTTATGGTGATTTATTAAACACAACAATTATAAAAATAAAAGTGACGCTGTTCCACAGGTTTGACCAACTTGGGATTTCAGTTCACTTTTGTGGGAGGGGTTAACCACTGTTGCAAAACACCTGTGTATGGTTAAAAATAGCACTAACACTCCTCTAATATATACTCCTCTTTGTTTGCAGAGCTAAACTGAGATAAGCTGTTTGACGTGAACATATAGTTTAAAAACAGCTACAGACTTTGACTAATTTACTCATCTACAATACACAAAAGTATTCCGTTGCAGTGATTATCATAAGGTTGAGTACGAAAATTACTCAATATGAAACACACCTTTGTTTAAAAAAAGGAAATAAAAGTTAATTGCAATAACTTTCTGTAAAATAATTACAGAAAGTGTTTGTTGTATGGCTTAAATGTCTGTTTATGGCTGAAAGCACCATGTAAAGTAAACACACATTATTATTTTCATGACACAGCTGGTCATGTGATCTCAACATGGTGGTGCCTATAAAAGAGCAACCTGCTCCATGATATTTCTTAAAGTGTTGTTCATTTCTTCAAGTGCAAATTTTTTATTCTTAGTAATGCACAACATTAGGCTACACAAGTAAAACGTTACATCAGGAGGGGGTAGGCAGATGCACCCTAAACAACTACTTTAAGATCCAGGAAGTAATGTCAGCCAAGAGGGGGTTTCCATGACCCCCATGATTTATGAATTTGGTGTCAATATTTGAATAGGCAATAAAATGAATATTGACTTGAAGGTGCACCTACAAAGCAAACCTCATTATTTAGGCATATCTATCATTCACCGTCTAATACTGGATCGCATGTCATGGTACTTACTTGATTTAACAACCTGCAACCTCGCATGCACTGTACCTTAATATTTAAAATACACAAAGGCAAAAACATTACCTCCAAAGCGCGTATCTCGTGTTGGGTCAGGTCGTTAGATGCGGCGCACTTGGTCCGAAGCCCCTTCAGACTAGAGATGGAGATCTCGATCAGGTTCTGGATGAGTTCGCACTGGTGAAGCGCGTCCATCCCTGCGTTACTGCCATCTCTCGCGTCCAAATGCTCCTCATCACTTGCGACCATGTTTACAACTTTGCCAGAGACACTAGTATCCATTCCTCGGCATTGGCACGGCTTTAGGGGCATGGGCTCGAACTACAGCAAACACTAGTCCAAAGACATGTTTTTAAACGCATGTAGACTAAACAGAGGAGGCAGTCCGACTCCAAGCGAGTTATGTACTAGTTCAGAGCGCAAGCATACTCCTCAAACATACTCGTGGACTGGTTTGACAGCCAGAGAGGACGCGTTGTCAGCTTGTTCCGCCTCAAACGTTGTATGTATATCCCGTGAAGCCCTCTGAGAAGCGCTCGCATAGGTCTCACCCTCAGTCAGCTGTTTGAAGAAGCGTTTGATGCTTTGCAGTGTGGGAAATGAAGTTTTGTTTTCACGCGCATCGGACCGTTTGAGGAACACTTACGTAATTGATTTTTTGTTCAATTTTTCACTTAAAAGAAAAGTTGTTGACATGTTTCTATGTTTTTTGCTATTCTGTATAGGGACGTTGAACTTGTCAAAAGCGGTTTATAAATAAAACATTATTATTATTATTATTATTATTATTATTATTATTATTATTAGGCTATTATTTGTTGGGTAGAATAATTGAAATAAAATTTAATACACTTTATTGTCCCTAAGTCGCGTTTAGGCTGACAATATGTTAAATGCACAACAAACAAACAATAAATAAATAAATAAAACCAAATTAAAAACAATAAACCATAAAAATGTGGGAAAAGTTCCATAGTAAAGACCAAAAAAATTACATGTATTTTATTTCCTCTATTACTTTTCATCTCAGAGAAAATTTATGCTTATAAGTTAATTAGTATAAGTATAATTTATATTGTAGGCTACAGTACTGAATATAGTTAACTAGTGCTCTCAAAGGTTTGAGATAAATGTTTAATGAAACAAGGTGGAAAAGAGTGAATAACTTAATAAGAGTCCATAAATTAATATCCAGTTCTGCTATATAACACCAACAGATCCTGATAAATACCATATCACTAAAATGATTCAATAATATATATGGCCCCTGTAAACGAAAAGTTGTAATTAGCATGTTAGGTCACTCAAACCATATACAATTTTGATTTGTCCCTCCCACCACCAAATTCGAACCAATCAAATGAACTATAACATTTTGCTAATAGAAATTTATTGAATGCACAATTTGCATTGAGTGGAATCTTTAGAACTACAATACTTAATTTCACCTAATGGCCCATTTTTACCTGAAATCAACTTAAATTTGACCCAACGTTAGATAAAATATTTTATTTTTCCAAAAAACTAAATTTATGATACAATGTTACAATATTTACAACCCTTTGGTAGAACTTGTCTTGTTATATAACTGCTCTTGTTGGTTCAGTAATACAGTTCCCATTATGTCATCAGAGGCACACTTTGTATAAGGGCTGGAAAAACACGTTGAGTGTGTATGTGTGTGTGCATGCATGACTGTTCACAGGTACTGCTCTCTGCCCACTCAGATGAGAAAAGACTGTTTTTTTGTCTTTCCATGGAGTTATGACTTGCTGGGTACCCCTGCCTTAATGTTTAAGTAATGTTACGGTAATTCAATTATTATAGGCTATATGATTGTGTAAATAAACAACACTTTGGCTGTTCAGAGTTCATGAAAGTGTTTGTGGCAAAGCGCTGCTTTTTGTTATTTATGCACTACTATAATGCATGTGCTGCGACTGCAGGTTAGGAAATGTAACAGAAAGACATGGAGAAATGTTACAGCACCAACTCGCTGTATCAGGCACACACTTTCCCATGGGAAAAATCTCCTCTCCTCCACAGCTTGCCAAGAAGGAGACATAATTTCAAAATGAACAGTAAAGAGTGCTGAAGCCAAAGAAGAGCCACTGCAAATTGTCTTTCCCCATGAGCATAGGCGTCATTTACACTGGGGACGCTGGGGACATGTCCCCACCACTTTTTGAAATGGCTGATTTTGTCCCCACCACTTTTTGAAAGCATTTGGTTAAAATGTTCTGAAAAATCAAGCGAACCAAGAAATGTTAAAGGTTTATTTGCACAAAATAAAACATGCAATGCAGTTTAGATACAGAAAGAAACAACGTACATTGTCCAAAAAAAGTAACTTAAACAAAATAAACTATTACTGATTCTAAAATGACCCAAAAACATGCATGCGCCGATCAGTAACTTGAACAAATTCTTGACACAGTTTCTAATGTCTCCTCCCTTCTTCCTCTTGGGCATTGTGCAGTTTGGGTTGCTGTAAATTAGGCTACTGCAGTTCACACGTAAGTTTAAAATACTCTGGCTGACCCCCCAGCGTGAGCTTTTCAAGGCGACCGTTATTTAGAACTTGTCACTTTATGGTTTCCATGGTGACGCGTCATTGCTTTTCACATGACACACCGCAGCAGCAACAGCGCTGAATGAATGATGATCTGCTTTTATGTCATTTTCCCTTTTTTATTCAAAATATTCACAAATTTGTTAGCTATGGCATGAAATATCTGATATTTCGATTGTCAAATATATGCAAGTGGAAGTGTTTTGTTGTTTAAACACCTTTATAACGATCGCGTTAGTTGAGCTGTATGCGCGATGGGCGGCGCCATGTTAGTTTGTGCCGCAGACGCAGTTCAGAGAATCGGATCTGTTGGATTTACAACATGTGAATTCATCCACTTCTCCCGAAATACATAAAAGTAAGTGGCTGGTGAACTGGGAGAAGAATAGAGTAAACTTTAAAGTTACTTACACAATGTGTATCTGATATGAATAAAACGTGTCTAATTATAATGGAAAGCATTATTATTATTTCTTCCATAGACATCAGTGTGTATTTTACAAACTCTAAATGTATTGTTTTTTTAGTACTTATGTGAATTTATATGTCTGAAACCTAAAATAAACATTATGTTGTTGAAAACACTGAAAAGTTGTGATATATGACAGCTCTGAGCAGGGGCGTCAGCGCGCGAAAGCACATTTGAATTTAGCAGTTGATCACGTGATGCACTGACCTTTCTAAAAAATTGGCTGTGTGTGTGTGCGTGCGTGCGTGCGCGTGTGCATGCGAGAGAGAGGGCCTGCGTGCCATCTTATAGTTTGGATTTTAGTGTGGGGTTTTTTGTGGCATACATAATGACAGTATTTATCACGGCACTTTATATTGGTTACGCTGCGATGTGCGATGGCAGAGGAGGATTTCACATTTTGTGGATTTGGTTCTCTAACTGCACTGCATTCTATGTGGGTTGCAAATCCCACATTGTTTTAATTTTATCTGGTGTTATTTGATGCAGATATGTTGCGTTGTATGCTTATGGTGTGTTTTCTTTTACATATGTAATGAATTTCATTGTAATCATTGACTTAACGCGCTGCTGTTTTCTACAGTATGGTGCTTTGGCACTGTTCGGTTGAGCTGGTGTTGCAGGGACTGTTACATGTGCAGTCGACATTGTTGAGGGTTTTATGCTGAGTATTTTCGTGTTGTTGACTGGTCTACGCTATGCCCATTTTTGATGCGCCGTTATTCAATATTTTCCCCGTCCTGCTGTAATGTTTTTTCGTCTGATCTTTTGTCCCCACCACTTTTCAACACAAACTGACGCCCCTGCCCATGAGGCACTCAAGCCAAGACATATTTAACCAACTGAATTAAAAGGAAAAACTGTAACTATTTTTTTTTATTTGGCTCACAACACTAAGATAAATGTATGACTGAATTTTGATGGTTCTGTAGCCAATTGAAATGCTGCTTAGCCAGTGATCTAAACCCATAGCCATCCACACCCGGTATCCTCCGAGAAATGACACTGCAGAACAGGTTAGGCTTAATAGAGAAATAAGAGATGGAAAGACTTAAACAGACACTCCCTCTATTCCAGGTAAGCATTGGTTTTTCTCTGAATCAGTCAACATATTCACACACCGGGCATAAACTGCATAGGTGGAGGCAGGCAGTTGTTCAAATATGGTGCTGCATATTATTAGAAGGTTATATAAACTATAGCAGATCGCAAATTTTGTTATCAGGCTGTGAATTGATAACCATCTGGTTAATAACTTGGATAGCAGTGTTTAAGGAAATATGTGACATGAAAAGTAAATAAACATGGTTTTAAACAAATTATGGCTTTTAAACATTATTTTAAATGAATATGTACAGAACGAAAAAAATATAGAAAAGAAAAAAGACAAACGCTGTTGTTTAAAATTACTTTCACTTCCATTTGGATGGTAATCCTGCATATGAGTATGAGTAAATGTATATGAAGAAAACCCTGTTTCACAGTGTTTTATAAAGAATTGGAAAGCTATTTTTGTACTATTCAAATTAGCACTAATAGAAAGGCAATCAAAACTGTCCGTCTGTGTTCTGTCTTCCAAAAATTTGAGTAATGTAAAGGTCATGCATGTTTTTTTTCCTTTTCTCCTTTATTTCCCTGGCTTTATATTGTCTGTCGTATTGTTTCGTATATGTTGTTTAAGGCATAATAATAATAATTTTTTAAAAAAATGTATATGAGTAAGCACCTAGTGCCTCCTGCTGGAAAAAGAAGGTAAGTAGTAAATTTATAATAATAAAAAAAAACTCCCTCTCAATTACTTGTCATTTGTTGTAACATTAGATTGGCGTAGTGTTGATGCCACTGTTGAGGTTTCAGATCTGTGTTCCAGAATGTTCAGCTTCACCTTAAATATTTCACACGATCTACGCAGAATGTGTCCTGTGTGGTATTGCAGCGTTAGATGCAACATCAAGGCAGGAAGTGATTCACAATCAGAAAAGTATTTGGTTCACAGGAAGTTGGGACAATTGAAGGAAGGCCAAAAAAGTGCACAGCACTCATTTCTCAACTGCAAACAGCATGATTTCTACAGAATCTTAAATGTATTAAGGTCTTTCTTTCCAAGAATTATTTCTAAGAATTCAGAATAAGTATTAGTTATGTTTTTGTTTTTTTAGAATAATTAGTAGTAGTTTAGTCTGACAGTTTGACGTTTCTCTCTCTCTCTCTCTCTCTCTCTCTCTACACACACACAATTTATCATGAGAAAATAAAATGTATAAATAATAAATATATTTATACACATTTAAATACTTTTTACAGGTTTACAGCATAAAATGTTTGGCTTAAAAAACATCCAGAAGGAATTTTTGTTGCATGCTGTCATGAATGGAAATTCATTCATGCCATTTCATGCAAGTCGTACAGTAGTAACTACAGCAGCTGCAGCTAGATAGCGCACTCTCACTACTCAGACACCCACAGGAGCCGCTAAAGCAATCTGGACAGAGTGAGAATGACAAACACAGCCATACGGTCAGCTGCTCTCTCTGACCGTCGTGTCTAGTGAACCTTGGCAGCATTTACGGAATGAACTCCCATACTGGTTCCTTTTAGGCAGAATTGAAACTCGCAGAAAAATAATAAAATAAAAATGAACATGAAACACTTTTTTTTTTTTTATAATTATGTTGCTTTGGGACTATAATAATATAGTATAATTTTATTTTAATTCACACCTTTTAGGCCTATACTGTAATTAATAACATCTTATAACTCATATAATTCAATCTCTGACATTATGTGACTGAACATAATCGACATTACTTTTGTTTTCAAAAATTCAAATCGTAAAAACAGAGATTAAATCGTAAAAACAAAGTAGAGGTGACGTAGTTGGAATTGCTGTGACATGATTGGATGAAAACTAAGTGTGCTTGTGAAGTTACAGAGGCACGCGAGCGCTACACTGAGAACCAAGACGATAAAATTAAACCATATTTTTGTTTGTTTGTTATTTATTTATTTATTGAGATAACGTGTGTCATTACTTAAGTGTATTTTGTCGATGGAACTGCAATGTATAGGCTAAATTTGGCTAAAAATTCATTTGCGTGATGAGAATTTTTTTTTAATGTTAATACTATTAAAATGAATATCTTGATAACAAAAAAGTAGGACATCATGTGATTTCTTTAAAAAATAATTAATGTATTGGTTGACTGAGTAGAGCCTGTATGGCATTGCTTGTAAACTTCACTTCCATGGCAATGTTGCATAACTTGCATAAGACAGACAGGGTTTATTTTCTGCTCACATCTGATAGCTGCACACAGTACCACTTAAAAGATCAGATAAGGTGAGCATAATATATATAGCTCTGCAGACCTGTGCTATGGCAGATATAGTGCGTAACTCTGAATCCATCTGCTCATTTTACACTTTAAGGTTATAAATAGCAAGACCAGTGCAGCTGACCTTTTCTTAGATCGCAGGATATAGAAGTAAGCGAATCTCTCCACACGGTGGTTTTGTTGGACTGCTTCATTTTGAATTGCATGGACTTAATACCTATTCTGTGGCATCAATCATTTATTTCTTATTATAGTAAACCTCTGACAACTTTAGCACACAAATTTTGCAACATTTTTTTCTTCTCAAGGCCACTGAAAAGACAATAGTGACCTTAATATATCTCGCTTAACCGGCCTTGTCTCCTGTATGCTAGAAACATCTGGAAGTTGAGTCACTCTAGAGAGGTTGCGACATACAAAACAAGCTGAGAAACACAAGGACGTTTTCAGACTGATCTAGCTTCATATTCCAGGTCGTAATGACTCTAGTGTGAAACGTGCAGTGGTTTATAACTCCGGCAGTAATGATTTTGTCTCTTTGAAGCTTCAGTTTTATTGGCAGTAAGTCTTAATATTTAACCTGATAGCATTACTGCTGCTAGTCAATAATAAACCCGATATGCCTTTTGGACAGAGTCTAAAACACTCAAGCGGCTCAGTAAGTGTCCACACTCTGTAGAATGTAACCTCAGAAAACATTGTCTTAAATTATTAACAAAAAAACAGTTTTGAATGAATATAAAATCAAAGTGATCATTACCTAACTCTAGCAGATTTAAGTTGCGATAGGGCTGAAGATTGGAATGCTGTTTTCTGTAAGGGTTCTTGAGGAGTGACTTGTTTATGTGGAGCCTGGGAAGATTAGCACAGCTGTGAAATCTCACAGTGATTCTTGTTTGCTCAGTCACCGATGGGTCAATAACCCACTGAACTGACAGCTACCAAGCCCTTGCTGCTTTTTGTTCATAGACACAGAAATTGAAAGGTTTTTGTATTTATCTAGGCCTATTTTTGCACAATTTCATTATAATACCAATATGTAAACATTCCAATATAAGTAAATCGTTTTTAAAATCAATCAATCAGTCTGTCTGTCTATCTTCAGCGAGGATGTATTCAATTGATTAAAAAAAGCAACAGATATTTGTTATAAAAGTAAATGTACTTTTGAACTTCCCATTTAACAGAATCATAAAAAATATATCAGTTTCAAAAAAACAAAAAATTAAGTAGCACAACTGTTTTCAACATTGAAAAATTATGACTGATTGATAAACTTTTTACAGCATTTTTGATCAAACAAAACACACATACGAAACAATTCATATGTATAAATTATATTTAATATTAAGTATTAGACTTAAAAAAAAAACTGCTTCAAGACAATGAAATGATTTAAAATACTTTTATTTCGACAATCATAAAATAAACAAAATCCCCACTGACTGGAGGAGAAAAACAAAAATACATTCTCATAAAATGACTTTTGTTGATAAATTCACTTGCTCCAGTTGAGCACAGCATTAGGTATTCTGTGAAACAGTTGGACAAATAACCTAGTTTCCGAGCATCTCTATAATATTCAATAATGATTGAAAACTACTACCACCAAATTCTAAAGAACTGCAACTGCTAGAATTTTGGTTTGAACACCGAAGTGCATCTATGTATCCTTTCTAGAGCTACTTTATAGGAATCAGTCTAAAGAAAACCCAATCTGTTGAACATCAGCGTTCTTCATACACCCAAGCAGAAAAAACAGACATACATAAAAAGACTTTCAAGTTTTAGCCATAAATGAGGGTAGGAGAAAACTGACTGTGCTAATCACATCAATAAGAACCCAAGGGGATCTTTGGCATCAGCTTTTACAACACATTTTTATTGCCAAGACTGTTCAACTGCATGACCAGATGAATTTGCCACATTCTTAATTGATACCATTCAATTGCTTTAAATGACAGGCAGGGTCACATGTGTTATACAATCACATAACCATGCCTTTTTGTTCCAGGACATCCAATAAACCAGTTCCTCAAAATGAGAGGTAGATGAGACATGCCCAAACAAAACTACCTCTCCAAAAACCTCACTTTGGCTCTCTATTAAAACACACAAGGCTGTCTTAAATGTCAAAGTGTTAACAGACTGGGGTTCGATTGTGAGTTAAGTGGTGAGACAAGTGCCATATTTCATAGCAGATACAGCGAGTGGAAGTCAGTGGCAATTTATTTGGAACGAGAAATCAAAGATGTGGCATCAATTTCACTGCTGGTTAGTTAAAATCTCATCAAACTGGCTGGCAGTTTCTCCTCGAAGCAAACTTTTGTGTCATTCCCCTACAAAACAACATCATTGCACAAGAGAAAAGACCATGTACAGAGCAGACTTTCAATACAAGCATTATAAAGTGACGTATGAGAAGCATGGAAAAAAAATTGAAGCTACATATATATTTTTACACAAGCATATACACGTGCCTTTACAAATCTCTGTACAGGTAAAAAATATACAATTTGTGGAGGAAACAAATTAGCCCATGTGTTACAGAAGTTTTAGGCTTGTGATGATAAAGGCCGTTACTGAAGCAGCATAAGCGTGTGGATGTTTCTTTTCTCTAAAGAGGCACGTCAAGGGGAGGCACTGCCTGTGTCCCTGAACTACCCAACTATATTTCGCCCATCACATGCACACACACATACACACTTTCACATTGTCACTTCCCTTCAATCCCTCTCACAGCCAGCACGGAAAAAGAAAACACTGCAGAACATTCGGGAGACAATCCCCCGTCACATTTCTTTAAACTCAGAATACCTTAAACTGAGCCAGAGAAAGCACCACTTTCACCCATCATTTACCAAATCTAAGGTGCTGTACAAATTGTGCCAGATTAAAAAAAGAAAAGAAAATGTGGTCCGCTGATATATTAAGGCTGTCTGAAGGCCACTACCTGATATGGGCTTAAAATAAAGGACAGATTTGAACAAAGCATTGAAATACACTTGCAACTAGGAAAACTAAACTTTCAAAAAAATTAGAAAAATAAATAAATACAAAAAGAACCAACCTCACCTTCATTAGGGGGTTGGTTTGAGCAGAACTGTTTTTTTGTTATTTTTTTTAAAGAGAAAAAACCCCACACATTTCATTGTTTTCACAGAGTGGCGTGTTTTGCGTTCCAACTTAAAGCGTCTTGTATGCCAGGTAGTCTTGCATGGAGAAAGGAATGGGGAGCGTATAAACCTGCTGGGTGGGCATGACTCGCCGCAGGGTCAGGCGGCACAGGTGCTGGAGGCTCGCAATGCTGCGTGGAGAAGCCCAGAAATGCACGCTGCCGTCACGAGACCTGTGAGAAGACAACGGGATGGCATTTAGTTTATTTAACTTGGCACCGACATGTATTCTGCTGTTTCAGTAAAGTATATCATAATCAAATGTCATCTTGAACAGGGTCAGGTTCTGTTTGTATAGTACAACTTGCAAATTTAGCTTTGTCAGACTGCAGTCATGCAGAAAAGTACAAGACAACGTGGAGACAGCCAACTCCTCTAAATGATTTCATATTCGAAGGAAGCTGCAGAACCGGTTTGGTGCATTTCTTTTATAATAGATCGTTCAGGATACTTTTAAACAAAGTGTTATGAAAGTTATTTTTGGCTTCATCTCAAAACAGAAGAACAGTTAGAAACCAAGATACAGAATCAATCATTTATGTAGTAACACTACCCAGCAAACAATGGAGTAACAGATTCGTACCCAGCAACTAAGACACTTCCATCAGTAGAAAAGGCACAACAGAGGCCGTTAGTGAGAGGGGCGATGGCTTGAGGACTCTTCTCATCGATTCTCCAGAAACGCACCAGCCTGAAAAATGAAAATTCAATTTGATTGTTTTTGTTTTTCCACCACTGATTTTATAAGATTTTATACAGTACTGTTCAAAATTTGGGGTCAGGAAGATCTGAATACTTTTTTTCGACAAGGACACACTAAACTGATAAAAAAGTGACAGTAGAACCACTTATGTTACAAAAGTTTTCTATTTCTGCTGAAAATTTAGCTTTGCCATTACAGGAATAAATTTCATTATATTACAATTTAAAATGGGTCTTTTAAATGACTGTTTTTTTGATGAAGTAAACAGCCTTGGTGAACAAGAGAATGATCCTATCATTTGTACATAACGGCAAAATAAATCATCATGCACAGCAAATGCAACTTTATCATCCGCCATTTTGTAGAACACAACTGGTTTCATTCTCTCAGTATGAGAGAGAGAGAGAGAGAGAGAGAGATGCCTCCACCCAGAATCGGCAGGAGGCGCGGCGAAGGCAAACTGGGCGCCTCATAGTGATTAATGGACGTCATATGAGAGGCCTGTGATCTTTCCCAGAAAGAGGCCCTGCAACACTCCTTCCAGAGCCCCTGTTGCCCTAATGCTTAATGCAGGCTACTAACTGCAACACAAACGATCAGTGTTGGGTATTCAAAAGCAAATAACTGAGTTTTTGCATTATCTTACCTGTCATCAGTGACGCTGGCAATGTGCCGACCGTCATGACAAAACGCGACAGACCGAACCCATCGATCATTTGCTCCTCCTGCAAATATGGGTGAGGGAGGAGGGAAGAGATGCCTGAAGGGAAGATAAGAGATCAGTTAAACAACATAAGCTTGAGAGAGAAATCACACAGAGCAAGAGGAGGAAAAGGAGGTAGAAAAACATGTCACGTACCCCAGCTCGAGCAGAACTGTGGCTGTATGAGGGTCCCACACGATGACACGGGTGTCGTAGGAAGCTGTGGCCAGCAAGGCCCCATCAGGAGAGAACTCACAGGACACCACGTCGTTATGATGGCCCTCCAGCTTACGGATCAGAGTGTACTTATCCATGTCCCACAGGAAGACCTGCAATGCAAAAGACAGGTGTTATAGCCTACTGTGTTCTTCCACACTGTTCAGAGACAAAGAATTCAATTAATTCAAGTTAAAAAAGAAGATCAAAATGTGCTCAGTGTCATTTTTTAGGAAAATCTTAAGCGCTACAACCAAACCCAGAAAAAGCAGCACATGCCAATGAGACAGCAAGGCTTAGTAGCACAAAACTGCACAATGTCAAACTCTACAGAGCAGCGAGCAGTTCCAAGTCTTTACATTACATCAATGCTCACATTTTTAAAATTAAAATCTACAATGATACAGAAATACTACAGTGTAAATATATAAAATTACATTTACATACACAATTACATTATTCCAAGAATTACAAAATAATGTGTAAATAAAAAAAATAAAAAAAAATACAAACAAGTAGTAACTTAAGGTAACATTATGTTACTCCACTGGTATCCCCTTTCAGTTTTAGTTCACTTGAGTTTACAATAGGCTTGCACCGCGCCGGTGGAGGCCTACGAAGAGACAGAGATACTGCAAGAGAAGAGAACATTTGATGGCCAAAAGGTTGACTCCTTTGGCAAACACAGAATACAGACACAACTGCAAACTCTGCTAATGAATCAACCATTAGACTTTCTAGTGCTTTATTTGCTCCAGCACAATTTTTACATTTAAGAAAATGCAAAGGTGTGGTCACTTTTACTGCTGTCTGGCAAATTTTCATGGGCGAAATCTATTGATTTCAATACGAATCCATACAATCGGGAATCATGTGAGGGCGAAAGATTTCCCCACATATATTTCCAAATGGTTTCAGAAAGATCGGAAACCAAAAGCTGCTTGGTCTGAAAGCGACTTAAGTGTGAGCTATGCTTCATCGCTACACTTTTAACAATTGATTACAGCTTTTTAGACTGCAACATTTCTTTAATGTGACCACACCTTAAGAGCGTATTTTTGAGAGCCAAGAAAACAAGGTCCCTGCATTGTCTTTATAATAAGAAAACATTCTTGTTTATTTCTTATAAGCTACAGACATTGCACTTGAGCAAAAGTGTACATATTTATTTATTCAATAGATAATTGCCGTTTAAATATTCTGGTGGTGTTGGAGAAACTACAACGGTGCGTTATACAAGGCTAATTTACCATTTTCTCTAACTTGGCAATGTGAGATAAAAGGGCTTCAGGGTGCACAACTACTGCCAGCATTCAACATTAAGCCAAGCCAGATATCTTGCACGTGAAAGAAACATTATAACCTTTTTTTGGAAGTTGAACTAGAGCGATTTTATCGACCTTTAGGAGAAACAAGTGCTACTGTGGTTCCTTACAAATTAGGAAAAACAAGTTGGTGTTTGCTGAAGTTCTCGAGCTGGCGTCGCTAAAACAGCCTCCGCTTTCAGGACACGACAAATTAGATTATTCACAAATGGAAAACAAAATGCGCTTTCACTAAGTAAATGCAACCAGCATGGAAAGTACCCACAGGTTTTGCTTCTGGTGGCTTCATGCATGATGCAATAAGGAATGATAAATTTGCGTAACCCGTTTTCCCGATCCGAGTAATTCCACATTAGACTGACATTATCGGTCTGCAGGCAGTCTTTTGAGACACAAGGAGCCCTTTCATTGCTCACACATGCCAACAATGCACCCCCCCCCACTACAAACTCCATTACAAAAGAGTCTGACTAGGGAGTTAAGTACAGAAAAATCAACCAGTGGCCGAGCGTTGCGTATCAGAGGTGTCGTGAGATAGACACTAATGAGTGGGGGGAGGGGGGGCTCTACTGGCTGACTTGTGTACACGTACAAAAGACACAATCTCTAGAGTTCCTGTTTTAGGTCAAATGTGTAGATGATGGGAATGCTACTGAACATAGAGATGCAAAGGAGTTAAAGAAGGGAAGTAGGGGGTGGGAATGGAAGGGGATCTCACTGTCAACTCTTCTGAGAGATAAGGTAAAAGAAGTGAGAACTGCGACAGCGGGAGGTAGACAGACATGGAGCAGAACCTACGTACAGGAAGCCCTTGTGGGCAGGAGCATGGAAGCCCCTGGGGCGTGGGCACGGGCACATGAGCGTCCAACGGGGGCCGCGATGGCAGCCGTGCCCCGCGTGGTCCGCACCGGCTGCTCTATATGTCAGCGCGGCGCTTCCCTCAAAATCACTCAAACACAGAGCTCTGCCACCACCTGGGACAGGGAAAGCAAGACACTTATGGACACACACAACCGTACAGTTTAACCACTGCTGCTTGTTCATGGGAGGAGAGTTGGCTAGGAGTCGGAAAGACTTGAGAGCTGGTTTCAGGGATGACTTATTGGCTGGAATACTTTCTTTGTTGTGCCATAAGGGCTTTCACACACAACCAGCATGACAACTACATCCAATACACTGCTGTTCAAACATTTGAAGTCGGTAAGATTTTTTATCCTTAATGATAAGGTCTCTTATCCTCACTAAGGCTGAATTTATTTGATCAAAATAAAGTAAAAATAATAATATTGGAAAATATGATTACAAAATCATTCTAATATGCTGTTTTGCTACACAAGAAACATTTATTATGAATGTTGAAATCAACTGTGCTGATTCTTTGACGACTGGAAAACAGCATTTGAAACAAATATTTTGTGACAAAATTGTCTTAACTGTCACTTTTTAATCTACTGTGTCCTGGTTTTTTTGTTTTTTTTGTTTTTTTAAGAAAAGTATACTTTTATTTAACATCTCTTACTGACCCCAAATGTTTGAATTTTTGTTCAAGTTCTTGATACCAGATTTAAGACAACTATGTATGTGGGAAAGATCCTAAGGATATTATATTTTATTCAAATTATATTTATGAAAAGATACTGTCTATTGAAGTCTCTTAAAATGTTAATAATAATAATAATAATAATAATAATAACAACAACAATAATAATAATAATAATAATAATATCAAGAACAGCTTTATGGGTGGAGAAGATTCATAATCCATTTGCATTTCTATCTACATGCACATAATAACCAGGCACTCATTTGTATGAACAAAAACAAACCAAAAACCAAAACTACAGGCAGGGTTTATAGAAGCAGGTTATGGCACTGAGCATTATGATGATATAAAGATTCATTTAGCACTCATTGATTGGTCATAGCAGAACTATTAACAGTGAGAAACACACCAAACAGGTAATAAAGAGGAAGAAAGAACTGCAAAACGTACCGCTTTGCCTGCTCCTACGGAACAAAGGACAGATGAATCCGGTGAGAAAGCGCTGCAGTAGACCCAGTTTGGATGGCCACGGAGTACTTTCACCATATTACCTATTAAGACAAAATTTAGATTTCTTAATGTATAGTGATACTTTTAGTTCGTTTTCTGTTATAACATTTACAGTTGGTTATTCAATTTCCTAAAATTCAAATAAAATTCTGTTGCAGTTTACAATAAACATTATGCAAACAGTTTACAATAATGAAGTATTTTCCCAATACAATATTAATCCTTTGAAAGCAATGTTGAAGCCCTGAGAACAATAAAATAAGTATACTTTAGCCAGTAGCTAAATTCCTTTTCACTTTCCAGTGGTGTCCACTTTGAGACTGGGGAAAATTTAGCTGAACTCTAGCCAACATTCCCTCATGATTAGTTAAAAAAAAAAAACCCTGTTTGCAAATACAGTGAGCTCCATTTTATCTTCAAGTTCCTAGCATATAAATAAGATTCATGTGATCTTATTAAAACAGCAAGTCTGTCCTAGGATCTTGCAAGAAAAGTAGAAAATATCAGCAAACATTCTTTTGGACTTGGCATCCAGTTATTTTCCAACTATTTAACCCCACCAAATGCCCAAATCTCTGAGTGGGTGTGCATGTGCACACTTGAGCGAGTGTGTGTGTGTGCTGAACTCCATGGAGATGAAATGAAAATAAATGGGCTGCAGAAAACAAAGCAGGCTGCTGTGCAGGAAACGTCTACTCCAGAGACTTTTCAGCATGGGATTACACAATATCTAGCTCTAGCATGTTAATATTAATATATAAAAAAAAAAAAAAAAAAAAGTAGTGGCACCAAATAAAAAAATCAAAATTTGGTCCTCACCGTCATCTTTGAGGTCCCATACGCGTAGAGTCTTGTCTCTTGAGGCAGAAACCAGCACTAAACTACCATCTGGGGCAAACGTTAGGTCTCGCACAATGTCTGTGTGGTCCATCAGGTTCAGCAAAAGTTTTCCTGTACACAAGAAAACATAACTGAGCATAAAGGTAGAAAAAAATAGCCTTTAGCAAAATCATTCCAGATGAACCACTGTTTACAGCACAAAGTCCACATTAATCGATTCAAACTGCGTCAATGTTGCATCAGTATCAACATCTTGTCACTGCATATTGGGAGCTGCATTTCACACATATTTTTCTTCAGAAACTTTTTTGCCTTCTCAGGAATCAAAGAGAGAAAGACTACGTTTGTGGCTTTTACGCTTATTAAGCAGATGTCAAAAAAGTACCTCCCAAAGCGTTTCAGGAAAATAGAGCAGTTATACATCTAAGCCCTTTCTTTATGAAAGGTGCTATGGAAGCACCTGCCAGGCTAATCTGCATTAAATCCCTATAATTAGCTGCATCTACAGTGACAAAACAAAAATCTTTAACATCTGTTTTTAACTATGATTGAGGCTTAGTAACAGGGCCCATTTGCAACCTGTCAAGCATGAAACATACATTCACTTAGCATATAGAATGACGGGTGTATGGCACAAATCCTGTTGAGATACTGTACAATACACTGCTATCAGATTTCCAGAATGTTTTCAGAAGGGAGAAAAATAAGGCAGCTGGAGGAGGAGTCTCGCACCCTGAAAAGAGCAAGTCTGCTGGGTAAATTTATGGCGTTGCGGTTTTAGTTAGAATGTAGGTGGAGTCATTCACTGAAGAAAACATCTCTAACCCCACAGAACAGCAATGGGAGAGTCTGTACAGGACCTACCCACCTATTAATTATATAAATTATATAACTCCGAAGAATCACTAGTTTTTCTGCAGTCAACCTTTTCTCCGTTTCGCAAAAACACCAACACCATTTGTTTTCCGATAGCAGATTTACGAACAACTGACTATTAAAATGTGAAACTTGAACAGAGGCACAAAAGCAGAAACTAAGTGGCCAAGAAGCCAATGGTAAAGCAGTACAAAGGTTCATAAAGTATGGTTAAGCGATAGAAATGGGTCAAAATGCCAAAAAGGTAGGGCTTAAAAGATCATGTCAACATCTTATATAACCACCACCTCCCCTCTCTCTTACACACACATGCGAGCGCACACGCAGCTGTAGGGAAACAGAAAAACAGGAAGCTGGTATGCAGAAGTGTTGAGAGAAGATGACTTGGGTGGACTGTGACATACATTTACTCTAATGCAGAATCATCAGAAAAATAAAATACTGAATGATAAACATATTAACTAAGATACTGGATTAGTCTGCAAAGCTTGATTCAGTGAGAGGACCCTCACCTGTATAGACGTCCCAGATTTTGATGCGGCCGTTGTTGAGGCCCGTGGCCAGCAGCAGCTGGTCCTGGCCGAACTTGAACTGATGCCATTCTATATTAACGCAGCGACTCTGCTTTTCAGGAACAGAAGAGCCGAAGGCCAGGCCCCAAACGATGTCACCGCAGTCGATGGTATGCTCTCTGGGCTCGCCTGGCAGCAGACTGCCCTCACTGTTCTGCCGGGACAGTCGTCGAGGACCTGCACCACTCGACCGATCTTCCTTTCTTACAGAACTAGGGCGAGGGAAAGAGGAAAAAGTTATTGTGTTGTGTTGGTATGAGAATCATGTCTCTGCTTGACGGAAAACTGATAACAATGAATTCTCTTAAAGTTGATAAACTGAGAACAGCAAGAGGACATTTTAATTTTTAAAAACGTTATCTAGCATGTCTGTTGAAATAAGCTGCACATTTTAACTCTTAGGAATATTTGAACACTAAGTAAACTCCCAGCCTTAGTGATTACTTAGTGTTGCATCAACTTTGACCCATTTAACGTCACTTGGCCAGTTCATGAAGCTCATCAAATAAGGTTCTGGAATCATTACAAGAGGTAATTGTGTGAATACAGAGCAAGCGCTGCAGAACTGAAACAGCCTGCCACGTGTCAGCTGAAGTTTTTAATGGCAGTGGCTTCCTTCTGCTTTAGCTTTAAAGGAATAGTTCACCCAAAAATCCACAAGTTTTTGTTAGTTTTCAAAACACAAATTAAGATACTTTAACCAAAACTTTGATGCTTCAAAAAGTTAATAAAGAGACTGTAAAAGTAATCAATATTAATAGAGCATTTTAATCCAATTTTAATAATGAACATAAGTCTTTGGAACAACATGAGATTGATAAGTGATGATAATTCTTTTTTTATTACTTTTGAATGAACTTACCCCTTACCCTGCAATTATGACTCTGGTCAACGTACTGCATAAGTATTTTTCTTTTAGTTCAATTCTGCACCTAAACTTAAATTTAACTGCCAAATGATGTCCTTTGTGTGTACAACTACTAATAAAGTTACTACACTTCAATGTAGAATGACTGAAAATAGTTTTACAATACAATGGTTCTCTTTTATGGACACGCGTAGAAACTGTTTGTTTACTTCCAACTATCATAACTTCTGTTAAAGTTTTACTTCAACTATTAAAGTTGTCTACCATGGTTTATGTTGCAATGATATTTCTAGTATTTTTATGAAGAACACTAGCATGAGCATGTCAATAAATCCTGCACCAAAAACACAAGATAAATACTTTACACATTTAATATAATGACTGCCGAAGTAATTGTTGGGTTGATCATTTTGTACCCAACTCTTGTAGAAAAGCACAAGACTTACTGTATTTAACACTAGCAAAGAGCCCAAAAAGTTGCTCAGTTGGTGGCATGCAGCCAAAGAGCAATGGTGTGAATGTGAACCTCATAATGTGGACCTTGCATTCAGTACTGGGCAATAGCTGGTTGGCAGGGCTGTGCGCTCAACGGCAGTCTCTCTATCCACTGGGTAAGGTGAGATGATGACTGGTGATCTATGCCGTGCTGCTGAATGCTAAACAAGCCCAAACACTGGGCACCACTGTGGTATAGCCACCATGTGAAAGCCCAGAGGGCCAAACCAGACAACCAGCACACGCGCAGACTGCCTTTGTCAGTCCATCAACACACAAGCTGTATTGTAACAATTCACCACAGTAGGAAACAAAGAGACCAGTGTGTATACTCACAAGCTGGCTAAACATTTTTTCCATGGTACAAGTCTCACAATTCGATGCCCTTGAGACCAAGCGAAGTAGGAACCATCAGGTGCAAAAGCTACAGTCCAAGTCTCCCGTCCAGACTTCTGGTCAAAGGGAGCAACAGGAGGTATGACTTCCCCGATGAACTTAGCTTTACCTGTTGCAACAGAAAGCACATTTTTTAAGCTTTTAAAACATTTTATAAAAACTAGTTGGCAAACTACTTTTTGTTATTGTTTTACAACAAACATGCATGTATGCCTTCATGGGTGTCATGGAGTTACATTACAACCATATTTCCATCTACTTTTGCAAATGAAAAACATTAAACTAAAAAAATTGAAATCGATAGTTAGCGTTTGAAACCTGTATGACTTTCTTTCCTTGCTGAACACAAAAGATGATATTTTGAAGAATGCTGGAAGATTGAAGAACTGAAGAATGCAACCAAATAATTTTGGTTACCCTTGATTTCTATTGTATGGACAAAAAAATCTTTTGCCATTTCCCAAAATATCCACAGAAAAAAAAAAAAAAAAAGTCAATGTAAATGACAGAATTTTAATTTTGGGGTGAACTTATTACAATAGTGAATGTGTAACAACTGGAATGCATATAATTACATACTAATAAGCAGTTGTCGAATTCAATGACAAAAAAGAGCCATTCGTTACCAGAAACAATGGAATAGATCCGAATCACTATATGAATACGCCCTGGATATTAAAATTTTAAAACCAACAGAAATCACATATTTCCTTTTTTTTTTCTTCACAAAATTTCCAAGTTTATATAATTAACATAAGCATAACTGCGTAACGTGTAGCTAACATGATGAATCATTGGTGTGGTGGTGAGTCATTCACAGGGGTCTGGAGAAACTGCTGCTGACGGTGGGGGAGGGTGTGAACGTGGGGCGCAATAATTAAAGCACTAGTAATAACTATCATATATTCAAAAAACTGTCAATATTTAAACGTCATATTTTAACGGATACACGCGGCGTACGCATTTGTTTGTGTTCAATCTGCGTCCTAGCGATAATTGTGTCCTAATATGGCTGATATAAACACTGAAACTATATGTAAGCCACATAAATTCATAGCTGCCCAAATGTGAACACTTATTATATAGGATAATACACTTTAAAAAAGGAACTAAACAGTAAGACCCTCCCCCCATTGGAAAGCAGCGACGAGAAAAGGAGAAACTCACCTATTTCGTTTTCGTTGACAAAATCTGGGAAGCTTGCCATCTAAATCGAAGCGAGTCTCTTAAATCTGAATCTTCTTGGTTAACGAAATTACAGACGTTCAAATGAATGCGCTGAACAAACGGAAAAGGCTGTATGCGCGTGTCTCTGGTGAGTCAAATGCCTGGGAATGCGGAGCGTCTCACGTCGACGCAACGCTGACTATATTTACATATACGACTGTTTGAAAAATAGACAGAAGTGTCGACTTTAAAGTTCAAATTGAGTTTAATAAAACTGATATTTAAACCAAGAAAACGAGCCAGTAACAGTCTAGTTCCTCAAATCGCGTTGTGTTCGTTTTGAATACAGCGTATTGTAATGGCTGCGTGCCTCCTAACGATTCGAACACACACACTGATGGGCAGGACACTCTAGCGACGTCATAACAGTTGCCGGGGCGACGGAGGAGCACCGAGTTCTGATTCGCGGAAATCCGTTTACGCGTGGCCTCTGATTGGCTGTTCGCTCCAGACTATGAATGGAATGGATTCGTGGAATACGTGCTGATAAGGAGTGTGACGATGAAGCGCTAATCCAGTGCTGCAATTTTAATCTTTATCTCTGAAAGCAACGAAGTCTCGAATTCAGTGATGGAATTGCTTGAAATGTGTCAGTAAAACTGATTTCGTTTTATTTGTGGTCTGTTGTGCCTATTAATGATTCATGTCGTGATAAATTCCATTGAAGCAGTTAGAGAACAAAGAAAGTTTTGTTGCAATGTTTAGTATCACAGATTTGTGGTTCAGAAATTCCTGTTGGAGTTTCTCTGTAAAGGTACGATAAAAAGTTAGATGTATTCAGGGTTATTTTAAGAACTGTATTGTTATTCAGATGAAAAGAGGCAAATCTGGGGAAAGTTCGAATAGGCTACTTTGATGATCCTTTAAAAAAAAATGGGTGAAAAAATATTCAAACATATCAAGCTGTTCTACTGCATTGAGCAACCAAGCAAGAAGGTCGTTTGTCAGAGTTTTAAAGTACTGAAATAGGAGAAAATGGCCAGATATCAGTCTCTTTGTCATTTCATAGCTTAGTCCTCTTTAGAAGAGTGGGCTAAAACCAGCTACATCCAAGCAGAGCCAAGTCCAGCCCCATTCCTGTTGTTTGCTAGAAGCCATATGACAACCTGAAACATTTTGAAATAAAAAGTGGTCCAATAAGATTAAAATGTAGGCATATGCTATTAAAGAAAATAAACTAACTTTTGTCCAATCAAGTTAAAGTCAAAATAGTTACATAGATGCTTTTTGCAACAGGATTCACAGAAAAAGACACAAAAGCACACAGCAAAACTATAGGAATGGTTTGGAAGAATGACTGGTATTCTGTTCAGTGACAAAAGGGGGGAAAAATTGTAATCTGAGTGTCATGGTGACGTGACGTGTGAAATATTTACTGAAATAAATGTTTTTGATTATGCAATAAGGCTCTCAAGGCCATGCTGTGTTGTGAATATAGTTAAAAGTTGGCATGACACAAAATAGTCAGACTATATTCACAAACAGCACAGCTATTTGTGTTCTTCTGCCAGTATATCAATATGACGACGTACATGTGCCAGAACATGTTAGCTCAGTTATGATGAAACAGATAATGTATGACGAATGCAGTCTTTCAGTTTGTCTTTCTGTTCTCCTTGTTTATCTTAATATGTGGTTTCAGCTATTTGGTTTTTTTTTTTACCACTAAAAATTTAGAATGCAAAATGATGATTGAAAAAGAATTCTGGAAGAATGTTTCTTAGTCAAGAGAAATTCATGTTTATTTATTGCTATATCATTATGTGTTAAGGATGAAAACTCTACAGGGTTAACTTAGTGTGTCATACAGATAAGTGTGTTAGATAGCTATAGGACGTTTTTTCATAATTTTTTTTTTTTTGCCATGGTGGCGCTCACTTGAAACGGGGCAGTCATGACCAAATGGACAGAGAGTTGGACTTGTAACCCGAAGGTCGTGGGTTTGAGTCTCAGGTCCGGCAGGGACTGTAGGTGGGGGGAGTGAATAACCAGCACTCTCTCCACCCTCCATACCACGACTGAGGTGAGACCCTTGAGCAAGGCACCGAACCCCCAACTGCTCCCCGGGCGCTGCAGCATTGGCTGCCCACTGCTTTGGGTGTATGTTCACTACTGTGTGCATGCACTTGGATGGGTTAAATGCAGAGGACAAATTCCGAGTATGGGTCACCATACTTGGCCACACACCACTTCCCTTTCCCTTGATTCTTGATAGTGATTTTTTTATTTTGTCTTTGGCTGATAAGCGCTGTGACCGTGGAGCTGCTGAATAGGGCTTTGTGCCCGGTTTCCTAGTAATTCCAGGAATACCAGTTCACAGATAGCTGGTCAAGGGAAGGCCATTCAACTGTGTAATAATAAAAAGTAAATACTGTAGTAGACAAATGTAAATGTATGTCTGTAAACCTAAAAAAAAAAAAAAAGCATCAATAAGGAATAACACACCCATTATAAAGACTTGTGCTGCCATCTACTGGTTGCATTTATATAGAACAGTGGTTTTCAAACATTTTAATGCCAAGAAACCACAAATATGATCTCCTTATGATGATAAAATGGCAAATGGCATTTGACCTGTAGTGTGTGTGTGTGTGTATATGTACATATACTCATTTGATCAAAAATTAAGTAAAAAAAAAAAGTTAAATATTACTACAGTTCAAAATAACTGCTTTGTTTTAATATATTTTAAAATGCAATTAATTCCTGATGAATTTTTTTTAGCATCAATGATCCTTTAGAAAAGATTTTAATATGCAGATCTAGTGCTTTGTTAATATAAATTATTATTGGTACACATGAGCTATCTATTATCAAATTTCTGCTGAATACTTGACTTTATTGTGGGGAAAAAAACATGGTCAGACAGAGTACAACAATTTTATTATTTATTCCAATAGCTAATAAACATCTGGATTGTAAGAAAAGTCCAGAACTTGAAATAGTCTTAAGTGAATGATGTGATATGGAACAATCACATTGATTTTGGACAAGTAGACAAAGAGTCAACTTAATTTGTTTGAGAATCATATTATTCAGAAGAAACTACGGGGACAGAAATAATGGCTAAAACAAATATTTCATATAAAAAATGCCAATTTGCATGTACAGTTGCTTCCTTCTAATAGAGTATAAATAGTACATTCCACTAATTGTTAAGAGCCACTCAAAGTCATGTGGCTCACACACAACACTCTCTGAACACATCTGCCAGTGATTTCAGTGATCTGTCCCATACAAAAACCGGAGATGGAAAAAGGGATCTTGAAGAGATTTCAGGTAAACACACAAGGACATGTGATCAAGAAAAGGAACTTGGCTACATACTGAAGCAGATCAGCCACACAGTCCTTGAATTCTTCATTTCAACTGCACGACAGGTAAACAGACGGTGCTACCTTGCCTATTAAAGAAGCCTTTGTTTTGAGAGCAAGTTGTGCTTTTAGCAGAAATTGAAATGAGAGCAAGTTCCCTGAGAGGATAAAATATGTTAACAAGCAGGATAGAAGAGAAAACCTCACACAGTCGTGTCTGTGAATCACAGACGACAACGGTACACGCTGGAAATGTGGGCCCTGTGCTGTATGCGTTACTTCTCTCAACAATTTTTGGCTCTGACAAAACCTTTGTTCTTTCAGTTCACATCATTTTCAAAACAGATTACAGACTTTTTTTTTTTGTGCCATCCATGAAGATCTGGAAAAAAAGCAATCATGCAAATATGCATGGCATGAGCACGTATTTCATAATTGTGATTACAAGTCACAGAACATGATTATGTAGAATACATGTCATTCATGAGGTCTATGAATACCTATATAATTTGTAATAATGGCAAAAATCAATCACATATCAGTGTGACATGAATAAGACTTCATATACATAACAAAGCCCCTTAAATAAAACGAGCAAAATCCTATGGCCATATTAGTACATTTCAGGAGCACAAAGTGTATCAGTCACATGGTGGAATCCAAAAAGCCTAGATGCATATAATACTGTGACTAGATGGTCTCAAACTGACAGATTTAACTGTTGGACAATCTGATGCACATAAAATACAAACAAACATCAATGTCACACAGTGTTCTCCAACGGGCCACATTGAATCAATACTGGGATGCACAACACTAAAAGGAACATAATGGCACATTCTTATTGGTGAAACACAATTAGACCTCTAACTTCATGACAGTCACGTGACCTACTGGAAGCACAGCGTTAGGGTAAATCATTCAGTGTGATTTGCAAAAAAAAAAGAAAAGAAAACCACACAGCAGCATTTTGGTTGGTTCAAGGACAGCATCATTCAAATTGTTTTATGCTCGTTCTGAAAAAACAAACACGTTTAGATGACAACTATTCTGGCTCAATCAATCATTCTAATGACTTTTACCAAGAAACAGCTGAAAAAAGTATTTAAATATTTTATAAAACAGATATGGCAGTGCAAACATGAGGAGCAGGCAAACTCTTCAGTTGATCAGCAGTTTACCTTTCTTTTTTTGTGTAAAAAAAGAATAAAATCGAATTTTGGCATTGAAGATGTATTAAATAGAAAGTGTGCATTGCCTTAGTCTTAAAGGAGGGCATCTCATCTGAATGAACTAGTGGTTTTGATTTAACTGTATGAAAAAGCTGTATGGAAATGGACTATTATAATAATAATGGTGTTATTTTTTCCTTAATAGCAATGATAAAGAAAGGTTTACGAGTTAGTAATGAACATGACTATCTGGGTACATTCTTTGAGGAAATGCCGTTGATGTTTAATGTGCAGATTAGACTCTAAAAGTCGGTTAAAAATAAAAGTGTTATATACTAATGTGCTGAAATGATTGACCGTTAATTGTGGATAGTAATAAACAAATCAAGTATTTGTGGGAATAAAATTACATCGGGTAAATTACATATATTTTTAAACAAACATAAAGGGAATTTTGTTTCAGATGACTCAGGATAAAAAAGAAAAATACATAGTTGGAAATCAGTACTATAGCTGTTGAGTTTTACATATGAAACCAAATATTAACAACCATTTACAATACAATAATTATAATAGTAATCAAATGTCAACGAGGATATGAGATCGTCCAATGAGGACGGTTCAAGTGTGAAAGCACAAAATGTGTATGACAAATCATAACAAAATCTCGCTGTGAGAAATAGACACTGCTAATGGCCTTTGAGAGAAACTGCAACAGTCAGTGTCAACGTTTACAGCCGGGCTGAGTAAATTAGCATAAGAATTGACTCTTCAGGATTTGTGTAGGTGGAACTGTGAAAGGAGGGGAAGTGGAGTATGCCAGAAACTGCTCATTGTCCCGTTTAGCGTGTGGGCGAGTGTCTTCCTACCTCTTTCCAGCGCAATGAGGAACTCTCGGTTCCTTTGGAGCTCCTTCATGAACTCCTCGTTCTGCAGGAAGAGTGCAATACGCTCATCCTCCAAATATTGCTTTAGTTTGTGTTCCTGCTCTGAAGTGTCGCTTGTTCCTGTGGCGGCCGCCACAGTGGGGACCTTCTGGGGTACTGAGGAGGAAGAGGGCTTGGAGATGCTACTCTGAGAGCCCTGCAGAATATCGAAGGGTAGAGGGATATGTATGAAAATTAGACTTATTCTCATGAAAAACTCAAAAGCTAGTTTTTAAAGCAAACTTTAAAAACCAGGTTGTTCCCCATAGTCAGCATCTCAAAAATGAACAGTAAATCATTAAAGAAAATTGTCTACTGCAATGAGGTTAATTTTGGGTTTAAAAAAATCCAGTTCTCCAACTAACAGTTTCATCCCATCACACGCAAAATATTTTATTATATACATTTAAATGATTTAATATTAATATCAGAATGAATATTTAAAGAATATTTCAACTCTAAATCTAAAGAAAAATGAACTTGCATATAGTAGATGAAGCCTTTAAATTATCATCATGAATTAAGGCATATTTTCCAACAAAATCTGCATTACCACATTTCTGATTCTCAGTTTTATTACTAGCCTAAAAGTCATTTTAGATCATTTTTGATGATTACTATAAAATACTACAGAATGCTATATAATTGCATCATTTTTTCCCCATTATGGTGATGTAGAAGAGAACTGTTCACACTGTTAATAAGATGGAAATATGCTTAAAACAGGTTTGTTTTATTATTTTTACACTTCCATTTCATTTTTAGATGAAATATGATCCATATATGTTGAAAGGAGATTCACTCTACTAAAAACACTCACTGTTAAAGCGAGAACCTTAATAACATGAAAAATGTCATGTTGCCTCAAATATAATGTTTTATGTTTGACCGATCATCATATGCAGGATGGCTGTGTATGTACAATAAAACAAGGATGCCATTATAGTTCATTTAGCCATTCAGAAAGCATGATATGGCATTGGAGCTTAAAAGCAACTGCACACTGGCCTGCAAGCTGTACTTCGGTATTGCATTAGCATGTTTTAATGATCAAACTCCTGGAACTCACTGAACTATTAATGGTTCTTTAATATCATTGAAAAAGAAAAAGAGCTGGAGCCAAATCAAGGCTAAAATTCAAGCATGAACTAGTTTTTGACATCAAGCCCAGAGGCCACGTGGACTCAGAGTTTGAGATAGATAACTGAGAATACAGCCTCTTTTTAACCCATAAACAAGTGTAAAGGTGTTAAAGGCAGTGTGACACTCTAGATAAGTCTGAGATACACCACCTTTCAAATTTTGAGGTCAGTAAGATTTTTTTTTAAATAACTGTTTTTTATTTTTATGTATTTTAAACTGTAATTTATTCCTGAGGACAAAGCTGAATTTTCAGCAGGCATTACTCCAGTCTTCAGTGTCACTGATGATTCATTAGAAATGACTTACTATTATGTTGAAAAAAAAGTTGCTGCTTAATATTTTTTTTGGAAAGTGCGATACATTTTTTTCATGATTGAACTCTCTGATAAATAGCCAGTTTTATTTTATAAATAATTTATAAATAATTTCTCAAAATATTACTTAATATCTAAAATAATTAATAAAGAAATGAAAAATAGTTATCTTACTAATTTTAACCATTATTGCATCACATGATAAATGCTCACCTGTATACTGTCCAACTGTTGGGGCAGAATTCGCAGGAAGTCATCTGGCAGATTGCCAAGTAACGGTGGGTTCCAGTTTTTGTAACTTTGCACTTGTCTGTGTCCAGGGGGAGGTTGGGCCTCAAATCTGAAAGATAACAGGCCAGTTTCACTGACACTTGTTTCAAAGACAACACTCACATCAGAGTTATAATTCAATTAGAGAACTGATTTCAAATTACACATAATTCAATTACAGATGTGTCTAACCTGTTCAATGTTTGTGAATTCATGAGCATTACTAGCTGTGGATAAATGGAACCACATGCATATTGTCTATTAAACCACACACACAAGGATCAAGAAGAACTGCAGTTTGGTTAATGAACACCAGGGGGCTTTTAGAGAATTGTAACTAAAATGAACCAGAAGCCTCAGACCCATGATGACCCCATTACATGTAATTTGTTTAAAACTACTCGCAATCTCCTTTTTTGTGGAAATCGGAAAGAAAGGTAAGTAGAAAACATCAAAGCGCTATTTAAAACCTGGGTGGAGGAACAGGAGGGGCATCTGGGTATTTCCTGTCATATATGTGCATGTCATATGTTGGTGGTGAGTAGACAGGGGGCGGCTCTTCATCTGAGCTGTCTGGCTCGAGGGTCCGCTCAAGAATCTGATAATAGCACAAGAGAGAACAAATTAAATTAGCAGCAACTTGAAACTTTTATCGCAAAAATAAATACTAAATTACACTGCACAGATCCATTCATTTATTTGGCCAGCTACTAAAACCATTAATGTAGACGGATGTCAAAAATATTGGTTTCGTGGTGAGTTGATAATTACATAAAACCAGACTAATCTTTGCTTGAAAGCTACGAGACATTGCTTTAACTGAATTTGTTTGTAATTCAATTAAATCTAATTAAATTACTAGTATAAGCATTAGCTAGTGAAATTCTGGTATCATGACAAATCTAAATTATAATTATGGATCTTCTGTATCCATAATTATATGGATATTTTTTCTTTATTTTTATTGCATCTCAGATCAATGATCACTGTGATTTTCATGTAAACACAAAAGCATATACAGCACAGCCAACAAATCCAAGCTGATATGAAAATAAAAATTATAAATAAAATAAATGAAAAAAAAGTCTACTTGAAAGCAAGTCTTGTAATTTAACTGTTTAATTGTAAATAAAAAAATTATAATTTTTTTTAAATTGATTAATATTTGCTTTAATTCTCATACAAAATGCATATGCTGTATGTACAGCACGTGTACATATTGTTTAAAGATATTCAAATTGATATTAAAACAAAAAATATAACAATAAAAATGTAGATGTCTTTGGTTAATATTTGTTAATAACTGGTTAATATTTGAATTAAATTAAATATTCAATTAAATGTAGGCCATATATTAGACTGGTATTAGCATCAGCTATCTTTTTTGCACATAAGGTTAATGCTTGCAGTGATTTTCATACTAACAGCATATGCAGTACAGTACATACTGTTTCAACACATCCCCATCTAAACATAAGATCATAAATAATGCAAGAGAAAAAAAATACACCAGTGGGGAATGTCCTTAAAAGCACAGAATCACAGCAGAGGGTATAAACAAAATGCACTGCAGTTTATGCTTCACTTAGGATCGCATCGAAGTCTAATGGCAGAGCATCTCCATTGGGCCATGAAGCAGACGGTTACAGAGACACAGACAGATAGACCGTGTCTCAGATCCATCTCGGGGCCCAATACTGACACACTTTCTTATCGGAGCAGTCAGGTGTAAGAGGATTGTGGGTAAGAAACCTACTGATTATCACACCCTGGTTAAAATAAGAAGGTGTGAGAGAATGCAACAAAACTTAGCTTTAATTTCAGTCTGTTTCTGATGCAAAAACTATTGTATGACTTCAGAAGACTTATATAATAAACAGTAATATAGAGCTTAAGCCGTATGGACCACTTTTTTATATATATTAAAATGTCACTTTTTATCTTCCACTGAATAAATGTGATAATACAGACAATATGTGTTACAACAGATGCTTTAAAAGACACTGGCCTCTGGTGGGATGCTGTCATCTGAATCCGAACTGTCATCTGAGCCTTGTCCGTCAATGCTCATCTGCAGGAGTTGGTCGATGGTGGCATCCACAGCCCCATTATTGGAACGAAGTACACACTCGATCACCTCATAGTCCATGCTAGGGAACATGGTTTTAAAGTCCTCCATGGCCTGGTTGAACTCCAGCCGTCGAACTTGCCGGTTGGTCCTGGAGTTGTTGAGCTCACCTGTAGCCGAGCCCCCGCCACCCCGAGACCCTCCATTACTGCTGCTGCGTCGAAAAAGGCTGGTCATCCTACAGGGAGACCGGTTTTCTTACCCGACCAACGACGCCACACGGGAAACACTGGCGCCTACTTCTGCCTGAAGTCCCCCACAAAATATATCAGTCCGTCTCACGTGTTTCTTTGGTTTCTGTAACTATTCAAGTTCACTTTTTCATCATTCCGAATACAATCTAGTCCACTGGAGCGAGAGAAATCCTTTCTTTCTCTTCTTCTGCTTGTTAAGCTGCATCCAACACGACAGTACGGAGTCGCCGACACGAGGGAAGTAGACGGTCTGGTCTTGAATGCTCTAGCTTTGTGTCCGACTGTGCGGTCTCCCCATTAGCTCTGCTCAAACTGAAAACAAATACACAGACAAGCTGTTAAAAGGACAGGGTTTGAAACCATACAGTTCATTATAAAAATCTTTGATCGTGCTTCTTATTGGCTCGTTCTGAAGACTAACCAGCCTGTATTTAGTCCACACATGTTGCTACAAAGCCATCTATCCCTAAGAGACGGATATAATGACATCCACAGATATAATGACACAGGCAGAAATAAGCAGACGAAAGAGGAGGAAGCAAAAGAAACAGTGGAGTCGAATTCTAGGTTAGGAAATAAATACAAGGGCGAGAAATCCTGGAGTTGGATGACAGAAAGCGTATTCAAATACTACATATGGAAAGGCATCATTATACTAAATTCAAAATTAAGGAACATTTTTATGATAGTCAGGCCGATAGGTATGATTAGTACTTGCCTGACCACAAAATTATTTTATTTTATATGACTGCAAATGCTTTACTTTATATAAATGCAAAGCTAAATTTTCAGCAGCGTTTACTCCTGTTTTCATTGTCACACGATCCTTCAAAATCATTCTAATATGCTGATTTGAAGCTGAAGAAACATTATTATTCTAATTTTTACCAATGTTGAAAACAGTTGTGCTGCCTAACATTTGTGGAAACAGTGATAACTTTAAGGCTTTTTTTTTTTATTTTTCAGGATTTTTTCTTTTGAAAGTTCAAAGGATCAGCATTTATTCAAAATTAAAGTATTAATTTCTTTAAAAAAAACCCCCAAAACCTAAACTTCAATAATTTCAACAAAACCCTCATCTATATTAGCCAGCAACATACTGTGACCTTATTAGCTGACTTGTATATTTAACAAACATTTACAACTGAAAGGTATAAAAATACACACGATCAATAAAGGTAGTATTCAGTGACAATACAGCCCAGGTCCAGTAGGTCATGTGACTGTTTCATTATCTGGCCCGAACTCTTCCACACTGACCCCATAGGGCATATGTTATCACATAACATCAGTTCAGCTTCAGTAACAGCACTAGCCTGAAGGAACTGCAGCAAGGAAATATTAGCTAAATTATCATCATGCCAGTAAGAGATAGCTTGCACAGACACATGAGCTTAAGAAAAAGTCATGCTGAGCTCACCCCAAAACACAGTAAGTCCAGGCAGGATTAGCACTAGTTTCATAGTGTCTATGAAACCGCAGAGTGAGACGATATAGCGGCTGAAATCAAGGAGCAACCGCAACTATGGTCTCCACTCAATAAATTAGATGGTTAGACAGAAGAAAACAGCTGTAGGATGTCTTTGACCACAAGGCTTTTGATTTAACAGAATAAGCTCTCATTTCAACCAACATTTTGTAAAAACAGTGATTAATAATATTTTAAGATACTGTATGTAAATGGCCTTTACAACTTACTCCAGTTACAATTTCTTATTTTACACACAGAGATAGATAGATAGATAGATAGATAGATAGATAGATATAAATGATTTGTTTTTTTTAAATGAAATTTTGTTACGTTTGTGACGTGTGTATATACATTTTAAGTGTGTGTGTGTGTGTGTGTGTGTGTGTGTGTGTGTGTGTGTGTGTGTATGTATGTATGTATGTATGTATGTATGTGTGTGTGTGTGTGTGTATATATATAAAACATTATATATATAAATAAAAATATATAAATATAATATATATATATATATATATAAAATTTTCAATTATTGTAATATTACACATTTAACATTTTTCATCATCCAAAAACTTGATTTCCAGGTTTAAATAAAATGATTTTTAAACAGTAAAATATATTATTGATAAATAGCAAACCTTAATTTAAAATGCAAATGCATTCATTTACCTTTTTTTTGGCTACGTAATGGAAATCCTAACCACCATCAGGCCTCAGTCCTCTCCACATCTAGTGGTCCAAGGTTTTCCATATATCTGCTTTGGGTTATGATGCGAAACAGGAATGCTAAAAATGTGCGAGTCCGCAGAGCACGGCTGCAACTTTGCTGTGATGTTCTCATATGCCTGCCTCCTTACTTGCCCCATTTCCACCCTCCCTTTCTCTCTCCTCTCAGTACAGGGCAGAGAAATCCCTGCTTCGGTGAAACAATGCACACAGCCGAGCCCGAGCCAAGCCCACATGGCACTGCCAGGACCCAGCACCCCTCACCAGCCTCTCGTTGGCATGGAGACATTTTGTGATGTAAACAGGATGCTTCGCCGTGCACTGATATGAAAGCGTATGCACGCCTGCAGGAATGCCAGCAAGAGAGCGGGGAGCACTGTTTAATGCTCGAGGAAAAATTCCTCTCGTGGCCAATTTCAGTGGCATGAGGATTGTGTTCGGATTGAAAAGGTATTGTTTTAGTTCCCTACCGAACCAAGCGCCTATTTTGCATCTACTTAGTCATTCGGCTTAGACGCTGTGATGCCTTGACGACGCACAGCAAGAAAGGTCACCGAAACAAGAGTGGTTTTCTAAGAGTATGACCTTTTTGGCTGGGAGTAATGGCAACTCAGAAAAATAAGCTGAGGAGAACTGTGATTTCTGGAAAATCCTTAGTCTAGGATAAGTTTAACAGTTTATTATAGTGCGTTCAAGGCTCCTTAAAACATGCTAACTCAGTGTTTTCCTAATTAGACTTCTAAAATCAATTCTGCCTGAACTGCTGAACACAGAAACATTTTTCTGATTATAAATTACATACACTTTTAAGAGGACAGTCTGAAAATCTCCTATTGACTGTCATTTTCAAAATGTTTACCAACAACATTTAAAATGTAACCAACAGTGATGATGTCATCATTTATTACCTGCATACCGAATTCTGATTGGTATTTTCTTTCTTGCATATGCTAGGGATGGGCGATATCTTATCGTTTGCGATATACCGGTAAAAATTCTCCCCATGATAAGAATTAGTCTTCCCACGACAATAGGATAAAGTGTAGTTGTTGACATATTTCCGTGTGTGGCAGTGCGGAGCGACATCGTGGAAGGCAGACGTGAAATTGAGGAGGAGTTTAGCGCTAAATGAGGAGCTCCTTTTACAATCTGGAACTGGTTTGGTTAGGGCGGTACAGTGCACAAAAAAATCGGTCTGAATAAATGTACTACAGTAGCATGTGTGCGATACAGTTTTGCATGTGTATGAGCGTGTTTACAAACCTGTTGTCCAACAAAGATATGATTTACTGACATGCTTTTCCTCCATATTAACTTAGCATAATCGAGTGTTTGAAATAACTGCTTTTTGTGACCAGATGTGGTTTCATATTACAGAATGATAGCCTATTATATACAGAGATAAAGTCTACGTCGATTAGCATTGCATTATAAATATACTTTCCTTATAAAAAATACACAAGATTGCTTGAAGAACCATATATTTTGTGCAGTCGTATGTTTATTGTTTTCAAGTTTCATCAGTAGAAATTTCTCCATTGTGCGTTTTATTCAGCAATAACTGGATACCTTTGTCCATATTAGAGATTTCATAGTCTCAGCCTCAGATGTCACGCCACCGAACGTTGGCTAAATGTCTGATGCATATGACACACTTATCTGGAAACACTTCAGGAGTTTTGAAGTCGTCACCAGATTGGTTAAATTATACAGGATTTCTGGGAGACGTGTGTGTCGCGTTCTTTAACATTCCGCCTGGAAAGAAAGATGCCGTGATGCCAAACTCCCTCATCGAAGAAGAAAGCTGTCGTGTTTACAGCTTTCATCGTGTTGTTTACTGTGACAATGAGCACTTATCAGTATTAACTAAACTCTGGATTTTCAAAAGTATATGAAATATTTAAATTTCGCGGCATACACACCGGTCTGTTATTGTGGCGACATTTCCAAGCCCCTAAACATGACGCGCCACAAAATGAAATGTGATTGGTTGCTTTACCTGTCAGTCAAATGGCCTCTTGGGCAGGTCTTGGCCATTCAAAGCAGACAAAGTTCCCAGAACTTCAGCCATCAGTCTGAAGGTCTGGGTGCTCGAGACTTGGGATTTCATGGAGAGTCGTCAGTGGTATTACTTCTGCTATGCCCTCCGGCTTCCAGTATGAATTAAACAGTCATTACATTACGTGTGTACTCAGTTTTGCTCACAACACCCTATTTTGGGCAAAAATAGGAAAGATAATACTTTTCTCTAAAGAAACAGGATTCTCTGAGTTATCGTCATTGATATCGTTATCGCAATAAATACCAGAAATATTGTGATATATATATATATATATATATATATATATATATTAATATTAATGGATAAAGGTGGAGTGGTAGGGGGGCTGTATTTCTTGATTTACAGAAAGCATTTGATACTGTAAATCATAAAAACCTTTTGCAAAAATTATCCAATTTTAATTTTTCAACAAAGTTTGTAAATTTAATTGAATCTTACATTCTCAATTAGTAAAAATTGAATATTATAAATCTAACTCACTATGTCTTTCAACTGGTGTTTCACAAGGGACCATATTGTGCCCAATTCTCTTTAGCATGTATATTAATGATTTACCCATGGGGTGTCAACAATGTAATATCATAATGTATGCTGATGATACAATAATTTTAAAATGCAGAGGAGGTTGCAAATAAGTTGACAGATGTTATGGCAAAAGTCATATCCTGGCTCAATCAGTGTTATCTGAAATGAAATGTGTCAAAAACAGTTTGTATGTTCTTTTCTAAAGGACGAAGTGTTGATATAAAGCAGGATATTTTCATTTCGGTAGAGAGATTGCAAGTTGTTTCAGAATATAAATAGCTAGAAGTTCATTTGGACTCATTTGGACAAGGTATGTAAAGAGGTAAAATTTAACAAAAATTCTATTTTTAATAAATGCTGTTATTGTGAACTTTCTATTCATCAAAGAATTCTGGGGAAAAAAGTTTTCACTGTTTTCACAAAATGAAACAAAATATTTCTTAAGCACCAAATCAGCACATTACAATGATTTCTACAGGACCAAGTGACACTGAAGACTGGCTGAATATTCAGCATTGCATCACAGGAAAAATTACATTTTAAAATATAAATTAAATAGAAAACAGTTTTTAAATTCCAATAATATTTCACAATATTACTGCTTTTTAATCGTATTCATGATCAAATAAATGCAGCCTTGGTGAGCATAAAAGACTTCTTTCAAAATCATTAAAAAATTCCAACTCCATCTCCAAACTTTTGAACTGTAGTGTATTTAATTATAAAAAACAGTGAGTTTACACTGGACTTACGAATATTAAGCAGTATTAATAATAATAATAAAAAAACATTCCCTTTTAGATGAATTTCATGGTCTTTTAAACACTCACTCAGCCTGTAAATAGTTCCTCCTCAAAAGCAATACTATATTTAGTGCAAAGCTGCTCGTTGTCTGGTGGAGTATTTCAGTATGGAATTCTTTCTGTATTATTTCAACTCACATCAGGGATCCCTGGAGACAGGAAATGGGGAACAGGATGCTCTATAACAAAGCCTTTAGAAGTCCCTGAAACTTGTAGCACATTTAGTGCAAAGACTATATTCTATAATGTGACATCAATGTCAACAAATCAAAAGCGCAAAAGATAATCTAGTAAAACATTTTGTTCAAAATGTATGCAGGGAAGTAAACTTCTTTGGTTTAATGCATACAAGGTACAAAGAGCTGCAGTCAATATGTAGATGAGCTTATCATCAGCTGAAATTCTGAACATCCCAATTTCCACTCATCCTTCCTGTTTGAGACTCTCACTTCCTGTTGTGAAGTACTTGTCTGACCCATCACTAACACTCCATATCAAAGAGCTTTGAACTGAAGATGAACACAGCAGAGATGAGTTGCAGTGCACGTATATGTGTGTGCTCAGAGTTGGCACGGACTGCACAAAGCCAAGGCCGTACATTCCACAGAGCTATTTTTCACATGACTATGATCTGTATCCGAGAACCTTCTATATTTACTAATGGAAGCCAGATCTCGATTTTACTCCTCCAGAAATCCAACTCACTGTCTCCACAGCCAATGTAATGACAAAAAAAATTCAGAGCAGATGTAAACTATTCATGCTAAATGTGCTTCATTAATCTGTTCTGTTACCTGCCTAGGAATTATGACTAGTGGGATGTTTTACAAACAAGCAAAGGTAGTGGGACTTTGGGCAGTTTGGCTGCTTATTCTTACTAGGTAATATATAACCTAAAAAACATCCAGGAAAGTCCTTTGACCACAATCCAATACTTCATGCTTTCCAGCTGTCATATAACTGAACGGAACAGTGGTTATAAAAAAAAAAGAATAACAATAATTTCAGAAATGTACTATTACACTATTGTCTAAAGGTTTTGATGATTTTCTGATCTGATGGTCAAGTAAGTAAAAAAAGTAGTGTTGATATACTTTTTTTTTTGATGAAAAGAACAGCATTTATTTAAAACAGAATTTTTTTGTAACATTATAAATATTTACTGTCACTTTTGATCAGTTTATTCCAACCATGCTAAAAGAAAATCAATAAAAATAAAAAATAAAAACTTTTGTATGGTAGTATATACAGATTATATATTGTTTTTAACAGGAATCTTCATTTTAAACAAACAGGCTGTCAAGTAAGTTTTATGTTCAAACACACAACAGAAATCATAGAACATAATAATAATAATAATAATAATAATAATAATAATAATAATAATATTTAATCATTTTATTTATCTGAACCAATACAACAATACATTAAAAAACAGCAATCTTTTTGTACTAAAACATTTAAAGCATATAAATTGCTTTAAAATTTTCAGCGATTATGCAAATTAATTATGAAAACACAGCTTCTGATTCAAAGAAATAAAGGAGTTCAACCGAATTTAGGAAATTAGTTAAACTTCAAAAATATACTGGCATTTTTCATACTGAAGATTAAATCAAAGATGTTATTTATGCTGGTAAAATATCTCAACATAACGCTATCATGTTCCTGAGAACAAAGACAAGCCTTAAAAACAGGCCCAAAAAAGCCCCCAAAAAATCTACACAATATACATAATGCTACTTAATACATCACAAAAATTCAATGTAACAAGTTATAATCTGATAGATTAATGGAACTGGATCTGACAAGAAAGCTAGTATGGATGCCCGTAACACGGAATAAGAAAACAACTGCCAACCGCAGCAGTCATGAACTCTTGAACCAAGGATTTAGCAAACTCATCCAGGTTAGTCAATAACTCACATGGTGCACAGAAGGTTTCCAGATCCAACACATGATGTGAATTATGGGAAAAGAAATGCATCATATCCTGCCTGCAAGTTGGCTGCAGGCCAGCGGACATCCAGATGCGGCAATGCTTTAAAAACTCAATTTAGAAAAGCCTGAACACCATCACCTGCTCTGAAGATACATGGATATGAGATATCCACTTTCAAATGCATTATTCAGCTCTGTTCAGTCTTATCGTTCAGACAGAGATGGATTAAAGTGGGCAGATCTTGATGGGGATAAGAAAGAATTAAACTGATGTCCTGTACTTGTTAAAACCAAACAGTGCCTTCTCTCAGAAAGAATGCTTGTTGTAGTTTAAGCATAATAAATAGCACACTTGAGTTTAAGAGTATTTTTTGAAAGCTTTTTTTTTTTTTTTTTTGGGCAAAATCTGCACAATTCAGTGGAATGGATTTCCACATATTACTGGCACCCAGACAAATATATGAGAGGATTAAAAAAAAGAAAAATTTAAGAGCAGAAAAAATATATTGCATATATTGCACAACAGTAAAAGTACACTCATGCATAGCTTAAAGTCCACATGAAATCAAAATTGACAATATTTATTTTGTTAGCGCACATTGCTAGTCTTAAAGTCAACAATTAATCCATGCAAGTTAATCCTCTGAAATAATTGTCTCGGTAATCTTTAATCAAAATCTGATCATTTGCTTCCGCTCTGGAATGGCATGCCTTCTCTGATGATGTCAGTTTGACGGCTTGGGCAGAATATGCTTAAACACGCCCTCCAACCGTTAGTTTGCTACGAATGAGATATGAGAGGAGGAGCGCAAAAATAAAACACCGCCCTTTACTCAATATTCCGTTTTAGTTGGAAATACGTCACCATACTGAAATAAAGTCGGCAGCAACTTCAGTTCACGCGGATTTTAATGTTTAAATTAGAGGTTGACCGATTCATCGATTTTGCAGATAAATCGGCACCGATAGTTGACTGGCGGAACTATCGGTTATCGGCAAAAATCCATGCCAATAGTTTTCCGGGATACGTCCAATGCTGGAGCGGCTGAGAAGGGTCCGCTGTCCTTATACAGTGCGAGAGCAGCCTCTAAAGGCAGAAATCACTGACAGCACGTGTTGTTTGTTTTGACACGTGACACTGCGTGCTGCACAGAGCGTGAAACTTCAAATGCGCATTTAAATACAGCCGACAGATAATCCCGCTGCGGAACAGAGCGCCATTCACATAGTTTTCCATTAAATTACATTATATTTGTCCCAAATTATTGTTAACGTACATAATAACTTCACCCTAGTCTATAAATTATGTATTGTGCATTTTTCAGCAAAACGTTTGTCTTTCTGTGGCTCTAATAAAGTCTGTATGCTTCATATAGAAATTAGAGAGCTGTAATACAGATCGCGCTTTCCCTTTCCGTTTGCTCTGTTTTTTTAAACACCAAACTTTAAACTCATTTATGCCACATTGTTAATTATTGAAGCAAACTTATGTCCGTTTGGTGATTAAATAAACTGTGTTAGACCGCTGCTTGAATTGAACACGATGAGTCTGGTGTGTGTGATAACCTGCGAGTTTGTCCTAGACGCAGCGCTGCGCTTTTTCCAGGTGCGTGATTTTATTATTTTGATTAGATAATCGTGCAGTGTTCTAAAATAGAAGCAAATAAAGTGTGAGAGTATATATATATATATATATATATATATACACAATATCCATATGTATGTAGTTTTAATGCTATGGCCTTTGTGTAGATCTTTAAGCATGATTATTGAAATGAAATGGTAATACTTAACAATAAGAGTCCATTTGTAACATTAATGAAAGCTGTAGTAGTTTTTTCCCAGTTAGAGTGTGTTCAATTCAGGATTTACTATTACTAATCACATTTACTATTACTATTACATTTTACTATTACTATTACATTTTTTAAAGTTTAAAGTTTCTTATTTTAACATTAGTAAACTATGAAATAACTTTAATGATCAATATAATAAATAATATTTTATTCATTTACAAAGTACGGTTCAGTACTGTTGCAGCTTTTTTTTTTTTAAAGAGTAAAGCACTAGTTTAGTTTTCATTCAGTATAAATCCTTATTTACTATTTGTTATAAAAATATTTAGAAATGGCCATAGTTTGTCGGTGCCAATAGCCTCGAGGGCAGTGCGCTGACATATAGCGCAATTGCGCTTTAGGCGTCCAGAGCTCGAGTCCCATCTTGTGGACCTTTACCTTTAATTATAAATGAATTAATAATGTTATTGGTAGCTGAAAATCAACAAATTAGTCAAAATGTTTGATAAAAGAACACGAGGCAGGGGATTTGTAGAGATTTGTGAATAACGGTCATTCCAATTCAGCACAAATTCAGAGCTTTTTGTAGATGCCAGGTGGTTCAGTATTTAAACTTATATAAAATAAATAAATAAATAAAACAAAAATAATACAAAAATTTTTTCAAGAAAGTCTCATTAAAAGCATCTGTTAAATGAATACAGAATAATTAAATGTAAAATTTGCCAAAATTGGCATCCCTTCTTACAAAGTAAAAATTACCCACATAAAAAACAGGCACATTCTAAAGGCCCCGATATACTTCAAACAAAATCGAAGAATGAACTGATATGACGTCATTTCGAACAAAATCAGGTCGAAACGAAGTTCGTTTTGAGTTCATTTCAGCAGTTTGAAACAGCTCACCAAAGCGAACTAACTAGGGGAGTTCGTTTTGGCTCCTAAACATCTTTGAGCTACCATTGGTCCGTGGCGATTGTGCAATCAGTGGGTGTGTTCTGGAGCTCCATCTTCTTTGACGCGCAATTTTTTTTCCCCGGTTCGTTTCTCATTCAACAAAGGTCAGGCAGGAGAACAACATCTCCAAGTGATTAGCAACATACATACACCGTGTCGAATAGCTGAGCTGCCACAAACATATCCGCACCTGTACGATCACTCGCGGAGAGAATTTAAAGATTCAGAGAAAGCATTTAATTCCTAGAAAGAAATTGCAACAAATCTTGGTGTCGATGACCTGGACTCCCGGAGTTATGCAACAAATGACGTAGAGAAACATCAGATGCAAGTTTTCCAAAGCCATGAAAAGAACGAAACGAAAGAGTAAAGATATAAGGTAGCAAGAACCAAATACATGTGTTTCAAATAAATGTTACACCATACTGCTGCTGCTGTTGTTGTTCTTTCAATAAGGGATAAGCAATAAGGTATACAATAAATGAAATGCCAAAAGAACATACAATAATAAACCTTTGTTTTTATCAAGTCATGACACCAAATAAAATATAAAAATGTGTAATAATTTATCCAGTTTATTAAAAGACCTAGATACACCATCATTGCATCGTTGTTGTGTTTAGGGCATTCACGTGAGCGTCGTGACACGTTCACATTAATCTACACCCCGCCTCCAGCAGCGCGGGGGTGTTGGAATGTTCAGAAACAGTATACCGTCGGTCAGCCTTTTCGAACATCTTTTTGCCCCCAAACGAAGAACGAAAATGAACTTCGTTTGAAGTATTTCGGGGCCTTAAGGCAATGATAAGTCAAGGAAACAATGAGACATTTTGGGTGTTGACCCACATTAGTGCACCATGGCCCTATCGCAGTGACTCCAGCCCTCCTGATTGTGAGCACTAAACTGGAAGCACTCAACTTGTTTTGACAGCCGATAAAGGCCAATTAGAGCTTGCAGGTTGTGTTTTCACAGGCCTTGTCCAGGGCATTATCAAGAAGCTATTTTTTCCGAAATAGGTTTCACTTTGCATTAATAACGGTAAATCTGACACGCCACCAAACACCGTAAGGCTGAAGGACTTCAAGGGAGAATAAAAATGCATTATTGGCACGCAAGCTTTGATGTAATGATTCCTCAAGTGTGCGCTGTGATCAGTATTTAACAAGGCTCTAATAACGTCAAAGTACTTCAATATAACAGTGGGAGAGTAGAGTTTAAAACCGCTCAGAAAATGCAGAAGAACCCAAAGACGTCCAAAGAGACCAAGCTACTTTTCAGATGGGAAACTATCTGGTGAAATCAGCACAAGCTAAAAAAGATAACAAACAGGCTAGCAAATCAGGAAAAAAACAGAAGTGAGAGAAACGTTCTTTCACCAAGACTGAAGAGAGGAAGGAAAAAAAAAAACATGGGTTTGTTGACAGCAGATCTTTTCCAAGCAGTGTGTGCCATGATCAAAAGAATGCTAAATCTAGATGCTCAAATATTAGGCCGTTTCGTTCCTTCTACACCGCCCGGCTTCAAACTGTCAAACACAGATTAAAGACAACGCTTGCTCTGTTGGGTACAAAATCAATCTGGCATAAACAGACAAAAATGAAGTGAACAAATACACAGTAACAATATTAGGTCTTTGATTATATTCTGAATCAAAAAAGGCAAATGGAGCAGTCAGAAGCAAAAATATGGCTGTTCGGCAAGCAGATGAACAGAACGGACCCACGGGGGGAGAAACTGGAAAGCCTCCACGCGTTCTCAAGTGAGCCAGTCAGCTCTAACACCTTGGCAGACGGACAAGAGCAAAACTAATTGCAAAACAGACCTTAGACAGAGGCACAATCAATTACGCCGTCTGTGACGTCTGGCTGCTTCTGCTCGTATGTGGTTCTGAATGAAGGAAGTGTGAAGTCTGCAAACTAGAATAATTCATGGTTGAAAGGGAGTAGCTCACTGCTATCTGCAATGGGATGTGCGTCTATCTGAATACATCACTGACTGGATTGATGCCACAGAGTCATTCATTGCAGAAATCACTTGAATAGGGACACAAAACAGTTCGGGTTTGATTCATGGTTGTTTCTGGAAGCATAACTCGAAAAGGCTTGTATGTGGAGTCAATATCCACAGTATTTCTGTGGAAAACCACTGTCATTTGTGACTCTAGGTCAGATGAATGAGCAGGAATCAGTCAGGCAGGCACTGAATCAAATAGCGTAGGGCTTGACAATCCCCCTCCTCCTACTCTTTCTTCCTCCTTTTCTCTGACCTGGTTCCAAAGCCAGAGTCAACATGAGCGAACTGGGGTTTCTGAAACAGGAAGGTGGAAAGAAAAAGGCTGACTTGACTATGACACCCCCAGCATGTCCACTGTCCCGTCTGCTGTATGGTCTTCAGAGTGTCGCCCCCCTGAGTGCATCTGTTGAGGCTCGACGCCATAAACCCAATAACGATAGTGATGATCTTAACAGACCTTTTCTGGGCCATCTGCCACAGAAGCAACAAAAGTCTGCCACTGTCCCCTGGGAGCCCAACACACAAAACATTTGCTAGGAACAGCCTCTGAAAGTACAGTAGCACTTTTTAGCTACACTACCACTCTCCACTCAAACACATAAACATATTGTAAATGCAGTGATGTGACAGGTCTATAAAAGTTCAGTCTGTCTAAACAAGTCTGATTTTAAAGCAAGGATGAATTAAACTGATTAAAAGTGACAGTAAAGACATCTGTAATGTTTCTATTTTCTAAAAGATTTCTATTTCAAAAAAATGTTCTGTTCTTTTGAACTTTTGAAATACATGTTTCCACAAAAATATTAAGCAGCACAACTGTTTTCAACATTGATCATAAATAATAATAAGAAATGTTTCCTAAGCACCAAATCAGCATATCAGAATGATTTCTAATGGATCATGTTACACTGAAGACTGAAGTAATGGCTGCTGAAAATTCAGCATTGCCATCACAGGAATAAATTACATTTGAAAATATATTAAATAAGAAAACGGTTGTAATAATATTAGTATAATATGAACTATATTTTAATATATGAGACTTCTTTAAAGATTAATCCTAAACTTTTCAATGGTAGTGTAAATTGGAAAAAAGGTGTAGAAACACCTATTTTTACACAGAAATTGTTAGCAAATTAAAAGTAGTTAAAAGTAGAAAAACTGAAATAGTATTTTCTTGTAAAACATACTCCACTATTTTTTTTGTTTTGTTTTGTATTATTTACTATTTTGAAAAGTATTTTTTGAAGTATATGTAAAAATATGAAAAAAAAGCAACACATTGTCATATGCTCAATCAATAATAATACAAACAATAGTAACACTGGCACAAAATTTGCTCTTTTTCCAATACAGACATCACTGAATATAAATATAACTTGCATTTCAGAAAGTGAATCAGATGTTGATTCATTAATTGCTCTGATGGATTCAGCAACATTTGATTCAAACTGGTGACTCATCTTTTAAAACCGCTTATAAAAATAGGCACTTAAGATCTGCTTAGAAATCAGACTAGTTCTGATTCAGTTTTGATTTGCTGCATGTTTTTATTTCAAACATGCTGCCTAAAAAAACAGTGTAGAAGAGATTTAAAATGTCCTTTCTTTAGTTTTAATAACTACAGACCAATAGCCTTGAAGCATTAAAATGCTTATTATTGATATTTGTACATTTTATCAAAACTAATCTGTTTATGATAGTTGTTTGTATTATTATGCCTCCTTCAATACTAAAGACGCTTCTGAGTTTGTTGTCCTAGGGTCATATTTAAAAAAAAAACAAAAAACAGAAGTTTAAACACATTAGACAGTGATGAGCTATATTTGGGACTAAAATCTCTCTGAAAATACGCAACATCCCGAAGCAATACTGGCTGCTCTGCCTGCATTTTATTCCCAAAAGTCTGACCAAAATCTGTGACTGCAAACTATTCACATGCTAACAAAAAAGTCATTAATATTCAACCAAGCCATTTAACACATGTAGGCAACCTGAGCGTTGACATCACTGATAAGGAGGGGTCAATCTACATCCAGCTCATCACCCCTGAGGTCCTGGGGTGGATCAAGAGACATCTTAAAAGCTTTCAACGGGATAATGCCATACAAAATGGGAGGTGTGTAAGTCAAAGTCTCTTGAAGACAAGTCATGTCACTCAGCGGCCATCTTTGAAACGCCTCTTGGGCATCCAAGAGCAGCTCCTATCTCTTTGAATGGGGAATCATCAAATTCTCCAAAACTGTTCGCAAAGCTTACGATTAAATTTCATATTTGAAATCACCAATGAAATCTGACAACAACTGTATCATAAGTGTTGTTTATTTTGCTCAAATAGCGTTATAAAAAGCTTATTTTTCAGGCTAGATCAGCCAGTGCGCATGCGCAGTCCCAGGCGCACGTCTCAGAGCGTTGACTGTTTCTATAGCAACCGGGACTTCTAACGGCAGCTGCAGTGACGCGCTGACTTTACCGATTAGCGATTGGCTCTTTTGCTCAGGAGGCGGGGCTTCGTTCGATAGAGCGGCCATATTGAGCGTTGCATTTTTCCCCATTCAAAACTATACGAGTGACACGTCTTGGGTATTCTATAGTCTTTGTGTAAGTGGATACAATGAGTCCATCATCCCCTCCAGCATCTTCAAGAAGGCCAAAAACAGGGTCAGTGGCCATATGCAAATTAAGGATCTGTTAAGGGGAGGGGAGTGGCACCAGCTGTCCAACAGACAGACCTTCACCACCTCCTTCATCATATACAACATGGTGAGAATATGGCAGCATCTACATCTTTGAACTCAGAAATGTGCTTCACAAGCCAAACACAGTTGCTTTGTGTCATTAAAATATGATGGTAGGGTTTCCTTGCAAGGTACATAAGCAAAACTATACTTCAGAAAATAACAAGAAAAGATATGCTACAGTGGCTGATTAAAATCAAATTCCAACTGTGAAAAAACAATAAATAATTTTGAAACTTTCTGAATGCTATGCCTACTACATGAAGTTATGTAGCGATTTCACACTGGAATGGGCATCTGGTTTGTCAGATCTGAAATCTAAGGGGAAAAACTGAAGGCCTCAAACAAAATGGTTATTTTGGTGGTTGGAACAGCATGTCAGCCTCAGCCAAGAAAGAACATTTAGGCTCTGAAGTTTTTTAACTGGGAACTATCGTGGGATTTTATTAAATGGGCTAAAACTGGTTCCTTAGTGTAAAGTTGTAAGGAAGCTGTCAAAACTGTAATGAGTAAAAAATTAGCAATTAAAATCTCCTGTTGCCTTAACTGAGTCACTATGTGTCTGGTTTACACACCAAGAAGAAATGTTCAAACAGGCCTATGATGCCCAAAAATTCTATTTGAATATGCAAATTGTGCCCGAACAACCTGATTTCTGTGAATCGGTTCTTTCGAATTACTCGTTTCAGTGAACGGGTTCACGAAACAATTCAGCGGTTCATTGTCATGTGGCAATGCATATTATTAATCGACTATTTTTTCATATTATAAATAAATTATTATTCCGTATTAAGGAAGTTTATAAATGCGTGTGTCCGTTCGTTTTTTAGACATGATTCAGCTAACATAAAAATAAATGTGAAATTAAATATAAAGTGCTTTAAGAAATGAACAAGTCCTCAAGAAATGGTGTTCGGTTCAATGACTTAGCGTGTTGTCCCACTCGCAGAGTCGTCGACTCAAGAACCGATTTGTGAACGAATCGTTCAGACCAATTTTGCGAACAGGTTCAACCGATTCACTAAAAAGATACGACTTAAAATAACGATTCATTCACGAATAGGATATCACTATCGAACGTACCAATGAAGACCAACAAATTCCATTCGCACGCGTCTATGATGCCCAAAATGCTGTCTAGGTAGTCAGCTAACTAGCTTTTAAAACACAACCAACCAGATTAATGGCAGAAGGACAGCGCTTCTCAGATCCACAGGACTTCACACAGTAATTATTATAACACGAGTACAGCATAATTACCCTTCACAATACATAAACTCATAAAATTTAAGCGTAAATAAGACAGGAGGCCGCAGCAGTTCACGATACACTCCTCAACAACAGCAACCAAACAGCCATACTCTAAACAAAGACGTGTAAAACAACCATAAAACATCGACACAGCGATTTTATTAGTGTAGTAACTACATACCTGTCTTATAACGCTAACATAATGTGCATTCCGTGGAGTTCAATGTTCAGTGTAAAAAAACAAAACAAAGCTACTTACTCTAGGTGAACAGAAGCAGAATACCACAGCGCACGTTCCCAATCCGTCCCGTCTTCCTTTTTTATCTTAAAAATAACGTTAAACACTATTTGCGCATTTTCGTGGGCTTTAAAAGACTATACACATCGGCATGCATCATCTCTATCGACACAGATTCGGTCCCGGTCGGTGCGTTCATGCCGCAGCGCCTGAAATCCCACAGAAAGGGAACTAGCAGTGTGTTGTTGTGTATTGGGATGAATCAAAGAGATGGGAAAAAATCTGTCACCGCCAGAATCTGTGTGTGGGGAACAAAGAGCCACACAGCCGCCTAGCGGTCAGAGAGCGGAATTACATCTGCTGAGTCTACATGTAGCACATCAAGGCGGCTGGGAAATGTTTAAGAAAATGGATAGGAATATAATTATCTATTTCTAAAGAAGAAAAATAAATGAAAAAATAAGAATGAATAGGTTTACGTGTAATTCATTTAAAGGTATAGTTCATCCCAAAATTAAACAACATTAGGGGGAGTACATGATGACAGAATTTTCATTTTTGGGTGAACGATCTCTTAAAATTTACAAATTAATTACCTGTACATTTTACAAAAGCATATTATTTACAAAATTGTCTTTGTATTGCCTACATATCTGTATGAAAATGAATATGATTTTATTTTGTAAATGTCAATTTATTAAAAAATACAAATATTACATAAAGCCTAATAAATATTTTTACGTGTTTTTATTGCACTTAGGTGTTCAGTCTTCAAAAACATATAATTTCCAAATACTAAGTACACTTAAAATTGTATAAACGTTGTACATAATCTGTATACGTAATACATAATAACCTGTATTTACAAAGAAGTGATTATCTGATTATAATTCTGCAGACAACAAAAGACATAGAGGATCTAATTGTAGATTAAAACTTGCTCTTATCCTGAATTCCCCCCAACACAACCCTTAGTGTAATTTACATTCAGTAAAATTGTTTAAAATTGATATAAAGAATATCTAATAATAATTCTTAAAAAAAAAAAACAAACAAACAAAAAAAAACTTTTCACAATTTTGATCAGCATTTTGTAAAATGGAACCTGGATTTAGACGAACTGCAAGTTTATACACCACCACCATCATCATTATTGCTCATGGCATTAGCAGACAAGACGTGAGAATTAACTTATGTCGTTCTGTATAATGCCATCCACAAATACTGAGAGAGTTGATGGATAGGTCTGTATGGCATTCACTCAAGATATACAACACATGAAAGCTCATATACACATCAGTCATTGCCTTATATGGTCAGATGCCTAATGTGTGTCTTGTGTATTCATTTTCATTAACTTTTAATGTTTTTGAAAGAAGTCCAGTCTTCTCCAGTCTTCAGTGTCACATGATCCTATGCTAATATGATGATTTGTTACTCAAGAAACATTTGATATTACTATCAGTTCTGGAAACAGTTATTTGATGAATAGAAAGTCTAAAAGAGCAGCATTTATTTGAAATCTATTAACTGACAAAAGCAAAATTCCCTGCAAAGCACTGAGAGAACGAGGCAAATCATACTTGACAGTTTTCTTTTATTTAGACAACCCAAATAAAAGGCACATAAAACATTGCGCAATGTGTTTACATAATTATTCTTGACATACATTTAAAAAAAAATGTAGGAATGTTTTTACCTTTCTGCTAACCAAAAAAAGCCTAGTCTTCATATATATACAAAATTACCAATGTTAATGTTCTAATACAAAAAGTCTTATAAAAGGTTATTTTACTTGTGTTTTTCCTTGCATGTGTCTATCATAACTACCACGTTCTCTGAGCTAAATGTTTTTGTACAAAGATATACATTCATCGGCCTTCACATGGGTTTGCCAATTTAATCAAAAGGACATGAAAGGACTGGACTCATTTTAAACACTCCAATCCAAAACTGAACACAAAGTCTTTTCTTGTTTCCCCCCATTAATGTTCTTTAAAAGATACTGATGCATAAGGAGTAACTTCATGAGAAATACTTTATAGGATATTAAAAAAAATAACAAATTCATAATTCCTCAAACATGGCAACTTGATATTTCATATGCAAAATAGATTCTAAATCTCCACACACATTTGGTAAACAGTTAAACTGCAGTTGGCCGCCCAGGCAGTTTCCATCGCTGAGCACTGCTCGTCTTATCTGAGAGAAGACTGATGTGTTTCACGGTGGCATTTTCAGACATGCAGTTCAGGCACGGAAGTGACGCCATTGTGGAAGGACAAACATTTAAAATCACAAGCACAATTAAGAACCCTTTCGTTTGTTTTTTTTGTAGTGTTTTCAGTCACATTCCTCGAATTCCAGTTCTCAGTCGAAATAATCCGCCTCTACCGAAGGCAACATTTAAAAACAAACAAAACGAAAACGTAAATAGGCCATTGAGCGATTTTAGCTTTCACATCCCTACATGTAATACTAACTTAAGACCAAAATGCTTTGCTACCAGGTCAACGCTGGTTGGGAAACACTGGGGGTGCGAGTTAATACAAACTAAACCTTCTTCTGGCGATTTTCGCCCAGGCGGTGGTAGCTATGACATCATCATTTAAAGTACGATCACATTCAGCTGGTTTTACTCTTTGTTTGAGACTCATTCACATCACACAAGTGCACGCAACCCTGGTTTAGAGAGCCACGCGTGACTACATACCTTGCATTGGTTTCCCCGTATCATTAAAAAAAGGGGTACGACAGCTGTCCGGCTCGGTCAAAGGGAGGACTGAGAAAGGCATATTGCTTATTATATCCAACAGGGAAAAGAAAAATCGAAGAGAAAAACTAGTTTGGGGATATCTGCACAAGCCGATTCTGTTATTTTTAAACAGGGTTACTCCAAACAATATGACAAACCCTGAAAATTTGAAGGCAGTTTTGGTTTTTACTGTGACTGGGGTAAACAAACAAGCAACAGAGGTTAACCTTACGCTCCTGCGACGGACGAAGAGTTTATGGCACCTCGACCTCTGAGGTGTGTCTCAGTTTTCGCCAATAAAGGGAACTATGTTTAGTGTGTCAATTGCGTAGAAAATTAAGTTTGGAAGAGAGCGTTAGGTGCGATTCTGTCTACTACAGGAGCAGAGTAAGTTGGGACACCCTCAGCAAATTTCCTGAGCAAAAGGTCCTAAGGAAAAACAGCCCTCGTCTTTCGGAAAGGAAGAGCAGAGACGTCACGGTTACAAAACTAAATGCTCTTAAGAATAAAAATGGACCTTTCAGTGTTGAAGTCAGCCACTTGGTGACCAGGCATCTATACGAACACTCAAAATATTTGATCTAAAATAATACTGCCGTCAGAATAATCACCAAAGAGATATGCGTTCAGTGCAAGATTGTAACTGTAAATGTTCAACCCCACTAAGCAGAAGAATATCCCAGCTATTGAAACAGAACGTAATTATTCTACAATCAGGAATGACAAACTCCAGAGATTACCTATAAAGAATAATAATTATAATAATATTAATAAAAATAAAAACACAGCTACAGATTAAAAGGCTTACAATGAAAGGAGGCCTTTTAAAACTTATTCTAAATTTTCCTCATTTGTAGAGTATTGTCTCAAAAAAAATAAAACCCTCTCATCTTCCATTAATGGAAGCCACTGTCCCTTTTGTTGTACGTGACTCATTAAAACGCATAAAACTATGAAATACTGATAAGCAAGCTAACGTAACAAAAATAAAATCCTCACAGTTAATATTTGCCGAAGTCCTTAAACCGTTAACACTAACGATGAAGCGGCGACGCGCTCTGCTTCAAACAGCTGACTGGCAAGGATTTTCTGGCACTAGAAAAGTGAAATCACCAAACATACAGCATGTCAGTCTTCCACTCCATGCAATAACTATTTTTTTCTGTCCATCACTAAACTCTAGACAGTCTCTCAGCTGAGCAAAGGAGACGCAAAGTGCCAGCTAACATCCGCATGATTCCTTGCCGCTGCGGACTGTTATTTTCCTATACTTGCCATTCCTCCAGGCTCTTTTTTCCCCTCACAGCTGGAGAGGAAGACTAAAACGGGAGACATGGTTTACTAGGAGAAGGCGGGTGGGACGTTGGGTTCTACCAGGGCGGGGTGGAAGGCAGGACCTGTGAGAGGAAAGACATGCTTTCCATCGGCCTCATGGCGATGTTGAGCGGACCGGTGATGTTCATTGACATGGGCGAGGTGATGGCGACGGGATGGGCGATGTTCATGGGTGCCGTGGCTGGGATGTTGACCGAGGCGATGTTGACGGGAGCAGTGATGGTGACTGGATGCTGAAGGCTGACGGGGGAGGTGATGTTGACCGTGTTGGTGGTGATGTTCATCTGGGCGGCGATGGTGACGGGGTTGCTGGCGGTGCCACGGTTCATGGCCGTAGTGTTGGACGCGGTTGAAGCAGTGACCGGTGTGACTGAGGCAGAGTTGCACACGTTGTTAGAGTCTGACCGGAAAAAGTAAAAAAGGAAAGAGTGACTAAAACATTGGGGTGATTTCTAGGGTTACACTGTGGGCAAGACAGAAAATGCAGGGTTCATTAATAAAGATGGCCTACGGTTAGTGTGAGTGTTTCAGGCTAGTTGTGCTGTATTGCCACTGAATAGTTTACATTTATTGATTTTGTACATCTATTTTTACATTTAGTTTACGGTGATGTTTACATTCCTGTTGCAAATTTGACACCAACATAATTTTATCTTGCTGGCTAGATTTTGTCAAAAATTACTTGTGATGGTCTTGAAAGTATCTGTAAAACCTGCATTACATACTTTTTTTTTTTTAGCAAAACTTAATATCTTGTTTTTAAGGAAAAAATTGTAAATAAAAGAATATTATTTGTAACATCTTATGAAAAATGTAAATACTTCTAGTAAATAATACATTGTTAAAGACAAATGTTTTAAAAAAAAAAATCTTTAAATTTCTTTGTAAATAAAAGTGTGGATTTTTTGGTAAAAACAAATATTTCTAAGTAATTATAAATATACATTGTTAAAGAAAACCGTTTCTAAAAGATAAATGATTAAGTTTCCTCTGTAAAAATGTTAGGGTTTTTTTATTTTATGAAAAAAATAAATAAATTTCTAGTAAACTAATTGTAGTAACTTTAAAATACACAGTTAATGTGGTGGGACTAGTGAAAAGTAAAAATCAGAACTGAACAAAAAATCCTTACAGTTAAGGCCTGAATATCTCTTCTTTTTACATAACCTCTACATATTTGAATATCTAACATCCACAGTAGACAGCTGACATTTGTGGACTTTAAAAGGTTGGGGAAAATACCCTTTAGTACCTAATAATATGAAAAGTGAACAAAAAGGACGATTCCAGTTCAAATCACATAGGTGACAAACAATCAGCAAACACTAATGTATGTGGCAGGATGAAGAGAAGCCACCTCTCTCAATGTGAAAGCCATCCCACAGGACATGTGAAAATTGTTGGAGAACTGGTATACCTTTGTTACAGGGGGAGGTGAAGCCGGCCTGGCCATGGGTCTTGAGGTGACTGGTGATATAGGCGGCACTCAGCATCTTCCCACAAATGTTGCAGGTGACCTTGCCTTCATGCCGTATCATGTGTGAACGCAGGCGGTCTTTGGTGGCGAAGGCGGACGTGCAGGCCTGCAGTGACAGAAAGACAAATCAGTGTGTGGACAGAGTGTGACAGACCAATGAATCACACAGGAAGTCAGTTACCAACTTACCGTTACTTGGCATTTAAAGGGTCGTTCTGTGGAGTGTACATGCTTGACATGACAGCTAAGATGATCCGGCCTGTTGGAGAGGAAATTACATACAATAAAAAAATGACGTCACTGTACATGGATGAACTGCATAATAATGGTTAAAATGATAATAGCAAGTAATTATGATTGTTGTCATTTTGGACATTTCTTTTTACATTTCATTAGAATTATTGCACTTTCACACAAGCACAAACCAAGAGAGCATCAACTTGGCTTATTTTACCTCATCTAGTTTCCCGATGCAGTAAATTTCTCAAATAAATTAACACAGTCTTTACATTATGAAAACTGGACCAACAAGAAGCTTTCCAAAGCCAAATAAGTGAAATTCCTAATATTAACTCCCAACAATTGCAATTCATGTTAATGTTTTTCTATTAAAACAACAACAAAATTGAATTTGTGTTGTGGCACAGAAGTTGCACGCATTTATTGAGCAACCACAATCGGAAACACCATAGTTAAGATTTACATTTGGCATTATTATAGTGCAAACGACTGAAAGAAAAGAGACAGGCTGTATTGTACTTTCATTTGAGTAAAATATTGTGGAGGAAATTGCTAAATTCACGCATTTTCAGATCTTCTGCACTTTTTTTTTTTTAAAGCAGAGAGAGTTCATGGTTACCAAGTTGGGAAGATTAAGTAAAACACTGGGCAAAAATATATCCATTTAAGAGAAAAGCTGTGATTGGGGGATTTAAACTTTTGACATCTTGCAACCGCAAACATGTAAGCTTGTGGAGACTTGTCAAATGAAAAGAAGACATTTTCAGGATAAATATCCAGTAGACAAATATTACAAATAATGACACTACTGTCTTATTTAGAGATGCTTTACAGCAGAATTTGGATTTGTCTGTTTGTTTTTTTTTAAAAGCAGTTTGCATCATTGATTCTGTTATTTTCATGTTTATTACTGTAAAGATACTTTGAAACATTATAATACTGTATAAAGTGCTATAGGTGACTTGACATGCAAGATATATTCAAGACATTGGTTTCTAATGAAAACCAACCGTAAGACAAAAGTAAATAATGTTTCTCTGAAGAAAATCGAGAATTGCTGAACATACCGAGAGAAGCCTTTCCCACAAACGGAGCAGATATACGGCTTGTGCACGCCGCCATCGTGCGAGCGCACATGATAGGTCATGCGGTCCTTCCTCTTGAAGCGCTGGTGACATATGGGGCACTCGAAGGGCTTCTCGTCAGAGTGCGAGAGCTTGTGGCGGTTGAGGTGGTAGACGTCACGGAAGGCCTTGCCACACATCTCACAGCCGTGGTTCTTCTTCACCGGTTTGGGGGGTTTCTTGGGTACAGTCGGCTGCTGCTGCGGCAGGACCGACATCACGCCTGCAGCCGTAGATGCGGAGGTGGTGGCTGTGGTGAGGATGCCAGCCACCGTGGAGACATAGGAGGGGTTGCCGTTGTTATCGCGTGGCACAGTGGAAATGAGAGGCACCATGGTGGGCGCTGTGGTTGTCTTCTTGGGCCGTGACACCATCTTAATGCCCGTGTGACAGGACTCATGCCGCCGGAGGTGGTAACTGTCCCGAAAGGCCTTGTTGCAATAGCCGCATATGAAGGGAGTCTTTGACTTGGGCTCCTTCTTTATTACCACCTGACCTCCGCCGCCGCCACCACCTCCTCCCCCTCCACCTATCCCGCCGCCCATGTTGTCTTTGAGGAGGTCAGCCGCACTGACTGGTGGTTTCTGGTCGAGCGGGATGGGAAGAACAGGCTTTTGATCCTGTGGCTCAGAGTTGAGCAGCGGCAGGAGGCTGTTCTGATGCTGGTGGTGGAGGGCTTCATTGGCCTGCTGGGATAGTAAGAGAAGACTTTTTACATGTTGAACATTTCTTTGAAGCTTTTAGACCTGAAACAAAACCAAAACTGTCATAAAGTGTATTTTAACACACTATCGTTGAAATGTTTGTGGTTGGTAAGCGTTTTTTTTTAATTATGTTTTTGAAGGATGCTTATGTTCACCAAGGCTGCATTTATTTGATCAAAAATACAGTAAAACAGTAATATTGTAAAATATTTTTTACAACTTAGCCTGTATGTTTTCTGCTTTAATATATTTTAAAACGTAATTTATTCCTGTGATGTAAAGCTGAATATTCAGCAGCCATTACTCCAGTCTTCAGTGTCACATGGATCCTTCAGAGATCATTCTAATATGCTGATTTTGTGCTCAGGTACCAATTCTTATATCAAAGTTGAAATATTTTTGTGGAGACCATGATACTTTTTTCAGGATTCATTGATGAATAGAAAGTTGAAAATGGCATTTATTTGAAACCGAAATCCTGGGTAACACTATAAATGTCTTTCCTGTCAATTTTGATAAATTTAATGCATCCTTGCTGAAAAATGTGTTAATATATTTATTAAAAGGGGGAAAAAAAAAAATAAAAAAATCTTACTGACCCTAAACTTTTGAACAGAAACTCAAAATGCTCTATCATTTTCTCTATAACTATAATTTTTTTATGGTATGGCTGATACTTGATAAATGACTGATATTAAAGTTCTATACTATTTTGACTAAATATATTAAAAATGAAAACCAAAAATTAGTCTCACAAAAATTAGTACGAATGTAACAGGATTATTAAATTATTAGTACTTTTAAAAATTAAGTGAACATTAAGTGATGGCAAAGGTTTAATTTAAATACTAAATACCAGCCAAAATGTATACAATATTAAATGATAATCTTCTGTAATAAAACCTGAACACAAGATGCAAACTCATAGCCTGAGCTGTGTGAAAAGCCTGGCTGTGATATTATGGGCCAGTGTTGCTACTGGCCAGTATGAGGTAAACATGAGCTCAGCTGAGAGACAGTGTTAAATGTTTAGCAAAAATAGAAACTGACTCATTTCCATGGCATCTGTGCAACTTGGAAAACAAGAGAAGCCCTGACTGGGACCTAGCAGGGGGACAGTCAGCTGTTCAGCAAAGTGCAGGATGACTAATGAGATATTGGAGAGAGTGAGAAAGCTGGACAGAAAGTGAGAGAGAGAGAGAATGAGAAGGAATGTGGACTGTAATGCATTCAGATGTAAGAGAACATGCCAAAAACTGTCCATAAAAAGCAACTCTTTACAAAAAGAGCAACATACTTCAAGATGAGAAAAAACAGATGCATAAAAAAAGACGTAATTCTTGGCAAACATAATCCCTGTGTGACTAACTGGAATCTTTAGATCACGTCAGGGCAAGATGCGAATGTGCAGACGTGTGCATCATATCAGAGACTTCAGTGTTTTTGCACAAGAAATTAACGGCTTCCTGCAGCCTGCAAACATAAATCTACTGCATGTAAAATGATCTGAGCCTGTAATGAAAGCAGTTCCTCATGTGACTGGCCTCACAGGCTCAGGACGTTCTGCTTAACTTACATCATGTCATACACAACAACGACTGCAAAACACACATGGTGAGACTACATGGTCAAAGGAGCAAGTGTGAAGGCAGAATGATCACATAGTTCTTTTCTATAAGTGAAGGTGGGACATGTCATAAAAGTCCAAAACTGCCATAAAAGTATCCAATACATTTTGTAAATTCTTGCAGTTCTTAAATATCATTAGCATATTCAAACATGGCAAATCAAGATGTCAATTTTTATGTTAATGCCTCTAAACATTATTAGTTCTTGCATGTTTGAATATGTGGAAGTGCAAATGACATTTGAGAGTTACTGTGGAAGGGAAAACGATACGCTACTCTACATCTTTTTTTTTTTATTTAAAAGATTTATTTTTGCCTTTATTATGTTAGGACAGATCAGAGCTCACAGGAAGTGAAGTGGGAGAGAGATAGGGGGATGGGATCGGGATCAGAAAAGGTCCTCAAGTCGGGATTCGAACTCGAGATGCCCAGAGTGCAACAGTGCTGCATGTCAGCGCACTGCCCACATGGCTTTCGGTGCCGACAACTTACAATACAACTATTACAATGGTATTACAGTAGCCGCTTTTCCACCATCGCGCTGAACGGTTCTCTTTTCATAACCGTTCCGTTCCGCGCCGATCGGTACAGTTATGGTTTCGTTTTCCACTGTGGGGCTGATAACGGATCTCTTTGGAATGCAATTCAAATGCGTCAGTCGTTGCCGTGGTAACACAAGTGTTTACATATGATATGAGGTGTAAATAACCACCGCGTTATGGAGGATGATCAGAAATTTCTTTAGATTTTATTAATAATTTGTGTTTACATTGCTCAAAATAGTCCGCTTAGCAAGCTACGGAGAAACTAGCAGCCAGGCAACAGACAAGTGACAGATCCTGAGTGGCGAATTCACACACACGCACTCCACCAGCGCGGTTGTCTAACCATGCCGAGAAATCCGGGCCGGGAACGGTTTGTAATCATGCCACACCGTGCCAGGCTCACGTGGAAATACAACTGGAACCATCCCTGACAGTTCTTAGAACCGTTCAGCCCGATAGTGGAAAAGCGGCTATTAATTCAGTTTGAGTATGTCTGATTCCATTCAATTTCATTGTAAAAAAGCAGTGTTAAAATTCTTCTGAATTTGTTCAGTGCTCCACAAAAGAAAGACAATCTCATTGGTTTAAAATGACATGAGGGTCCGAAAACGAGAAGAATTACAAATTTTGGGGGTAAACTATTAAATACCTCTCATAGGAGAGGATAAAATAATGTTTTTTTTTAGTGTTGGCCAAAATCCGTTACAGGTTAAGAAATAAAACCTACACAAAAACACAACAGAACATAATTATAAATTAAAGAATGAACAACTGTTACTGTTACAACAATTACTGAGAACAGAAAAATCCAGCATAAGTGAAATAAAAAAGGTTTTATAATCACAATACAGCAAGTCTTGCAATACAAAATAATACTCCATAACATAAAATTAAAAATAAATCAATAAAAATAAATAAATATAAAGATCTAAATAAAAGCAAGATTTTGTCTAATCCCAAAAAAAAGTCTTCAGGCGGAGTGGGGAACAAAATTGAGTGGAGGTCGGTAGACCATAACTTGCTCATAAGGGGTGGGGTCTTTGGTTGGGGGGGGGGGGGGGCACAACCCTTAGTGCAGGGGGCCTAAAACAAGAGCAGCTGAAAGACTACACGACTATTAGGCTCCCCGTTCTGCAGCTGCCTGCATTGTCCCATTGGTCACGGCATCCAGTTGGTGGGGTGGGGGGTGGGCATTCACCAACACAATTGTACCACTGAGGAAATATAGTAAAGCCTACAGTAACGACAGACCTGCAGGCGGGACCTGCCTCTGGCGATGGCCGGGGAAACACTATGCCACATTAAAGCTTACAGGCTATCCTAAAAGTATGTAAGAACAGACATGTTCAGTTTGTGTTTTCACCTAAAAACCACGTAGGAGGTCTTTGTGAGCTTGATTAGGTGATCTCGGTCTACAAAATGTGCAATTAGATGGGACACAGCTGCTTTGGGAGCTTTGAAGATTGTTAACCCAGCACTATTTGCTGGTATTGGTTAACAGTCGTTCTGTGAGTATATTTGTATTTGGATGCATTCAAGTTTGCCAAGCATCAAGCATTCAAACAGTGACAGCGGCCTGCTCTTCATGCCGCTTGGATGATTTTGATACAAATCTGCATTGAAGGCTGAGGTCACTCCAACAAAAATAATATGGAGGTTGAGCAGAGTACATAAAAATGCAAGAACTGTAGGTACTTCAAAAAACGCAGACCTAAATCTGACAAGTGTGACTAAACGCAAAATGAAATCTGAAACTTACTGCATTTAAAATTTTGTGAGCCTATATTTGAATGATGGTATTAGTACATATATTAATCTGCATTGTATGCACAGCCATAATGTGGAAAATGGAACTGGGATTCACAATATGATATAAAAACTGACATGCTCTGATCTGCTGCACAGGCCTCAAAACTTTAACCGTGATCGGTGAAGATGGCAGATGCACGGTTAAATCTGTTTAAGCCTATTACAGCCATTCCTGTTGGTGAAAGAAAAAAATAGCTTAATAGCAATGCCAAAATTAAACATCTGTGGCATCAAAACCAACATATCTGCTCATGTAATCTGTCAAAAAACCAAAGGCAAGAACCAGAGCAAGTAGAACTCCTTTACTCCAAAGACAGAAGCCAGTGAATCAGATTCTTGTTTGCTGCAGACGGATTAGGAGATGCCTGTTGGGAGCCAGACAATGCCTCGCTCATGAATAACCTCCGACGCCTGCAGAACAATGAGGAGTGACACGCTAGACTGTCGTCTCATTAGATGCTTCATCACATGGGTGGAATCAAGCAGAACAAATTAAGTACTTTTTTACACCAGTTTTAATAAATCACTGATCTTGTGGTTTTAAAACTGAGGTAAGTTTATTACAGTGTAAAGATTTCATAGCTACAGCCACATTAGGGAGTTATAAGGCATTTTAGAATAATTTTGAGGAGTATTTTAGGAAACAATCATTTTGTTGTTTATCTCTTAAAAGGTCAGTGAATTCTAATCATTAATGATTATCTAAATCAGCATGTGAGGTAAAGCTTGCACAAAATCAAACATGGATTCTGAATGGTGCATGCAAGATGTTGGAGCATGTAAGCAGCGTGAAGAAACTTCTGGGGATCCTTCAGCAGACAAAAAATGTGGTCAAGAAAGTTTCAGATAATGTCTAATAATCAAGCTATGCTCACAGAAAAGGCTAAATCTGATGTTGGAGTTGATTGCAAAATTGTTTCAGTGTGTGTCCAATTAAAAATAAGTGTTAAGATGATGTTGAAGCACACACTGAAGAAGTTACAAGCCTTCCTACCATTAACTCCCAACAACATTTTGGACATTGTCTGCTTCTATTTCCAAGTAAATGCATTTTGGGAAACTTTTCGGGAACAAAGCCTAGAGCCGTAGGGCGCTTCAAATGTTTTCTCTCCCAAGAGAAAAGAAGCCAGAAAAGCTTATATACTACCTCTTATACCCTAATACTAAGAACTTAATATACATATCATGACTACATATAATAATTGGCTTGATCATTTGTTTAAACAATACTTTTACTTCTCTTCTCAGTTATTTAGCTTTCCTGTAGCTCAAACAGCAGAGTATAGTGCTAGCAACACCATGTTACTTGGGTTTGATTCCCAAGCAAAGCAAGAACTGATTAAAAAAAAAAAAAGTGTACTTTGAATGCAATGTAAGTGACTTTGTATAAAAGCATCTGACAAACACATAAATGTTACCATTGGTTCCACTGGTAAATTGCATCATTTAGTGGATCTCTAAAGAACAGCACCTAGTAATTCCAACAGGAAACAACAGTTTTCACAGGTAAAGTAACTTACTTAATGTATTGATTCTAAGTGAGAATTACATACCATTGTAATCTTAAGAGTTAGATGAAGCGAAGACTGCACAACAATATAGTCTGATCATTTCTGTCAAATCAGAAATGTCTAAAAACTCATTCCACATATCAATTATCAGACACAAACAAATACAATCATTATCAATACTGTTGTAAAAAATAATATTGATCTCTACAAAATGGCATTGAATCATTCAGCAAACGACTTGGGGAACATCACAGGAATTTGCCATAAGAGTGAAAAAAAAAATAATTTTTTTTTTACCTTTATGTTGTTTAAAATATAAGATCATATTAGATCAATGGTAAAAAGAGTTGCATGCTGTCAATAACAGCCATTACCTAAGCATTCACATTTCAGCAAAAACATGATGCACAGGTTCCTCATGCATCAGTGGAAAAGCTCACATACCAATGCAATGCATGCTTTAATAACATCAATCATTGCATGCATAAGCTTATGGATGTCAGCAGCATGAGCATGGACTGACCATACAATAATTTCAAAACACCTTTTTAAGGTTGGAGAGAGAAAATAAGTCAAAATTTAAGAGGTGTTTTCAAACTTATCAACTGTTCATAACGACTGTGAGATTTTGGGGTACAATAATAGTGAATTTTGGGGTATCGTAGTAGTGTTCGAAATTGTGAAAAGAACTTCTACAGTATTGTTGCCATCATATGCACGTTCTATTCGATTATGATGTCTAGGTAGGCAGCTGAGAAGATCTTGAAACACAGCCATTACGTTATCCCCATGTTCCCTCCAATTAAAGTAGGGAGCTGCGTTAACAACAAATAAAAATATATAACGTTAAAAGGAATTAAGGAGAAACAAGGAGATCGATTGGGAAAGAAAAATGAAGTATAAAAAATGTACCAAAACTGAACATAAACATCGTATTCAATTATTACACACGCAGACATGGACGTTGCGTCTGGTCAAAACATCCAAATTGTCATAACAAAATCAATGAGTACACAAAACTAAGGAATAAGCTGTCAGCTAAAAGTGTTTAACTCAAGATAAAAAAGGCAAAAAGCACGCAAAAAGAGTGTGAATGAGAAGGAGAAGGGGAAAAAGAGGGAAAGAAATCCCTTGTACGTCTCCCTCATAGTTCACAGCTGGAAGTCTGGGAGAGATGCAGCATTAGCGGCTAATGTGAGCTAGCTTAGCTACCATTGTTTTTACTGCCTTAAAATCCCGCTTTTAAAGCTCAAATCTCCGCGTTTCGCGCTGTTTTTAAGAGTCCCGATCGATTTTCTATTTTTCCTCCGCGGTTGGGATTTATTTCGAACGGCTGGCTTACCTGAAATAAAAATGAACTCCAGCTCGGCTCCATTGCAACACTTAAAAAAATCTGCAGGAAACCTACAAGAAATCTACAACAAAGCAGCTAAACATGGCAGCTGCTACAACTTCCTGTAACCCCGAGGGCCAAACCATTTCATCTGATATACGCGCTGCTGCTGCTGCTGAGATTCTGCCAGCTCACTCCATCACAGCACTGTACTCACAAACACACTTTAGAGCAACGATACTTTTTATTTTTAATCAAACATTTATGCATTATATCATTAAACGGCTTTTAAGACGACAAAACGAAACTGAATGTCAACGATGTCGAAAGTAATAACCAGATAACTGTTAAATGAATGTGTATATTTTAAACAACTGACTTAAAATGATTTAAAATGTTTTTTTATTTTATATTTGAAAAAATATCTATATTTTATATCTGAAAAACTTATTTATTTATTTACCTGTCTGCTATCTGTCTGTCCAGATGTTTTGTAGCCTACTCCACAAGCTTGTTGCATCAAGTTAAAGCTGTTGCATCAAGAGAATATATTTATAATAGGCCTATATATATATATATAAATTACAATAAATATTAAAATAATAATATATATGATATATATAAGAGATAATAAACATACAAACATATAAATACACAAGTACAACAAATAATAAAGTAAACGGTGTGCATGAAATAAGTGGACCAAATGCTAATATTAAAATTATGTATATGGAGTAACCAAGACAGATGTCGAGGTGGTGCAAATTATGTTTTACTCTGGATATTGTGTGTCAGGGGCAGATGGTGAGGTAGTGAGAACACTGATGATGTGCAAAATGCATCTGTCTGTCTTTTGTTTGCTTGCTGTTTTTTATTTTGCTTAATTACATATAAAATATTTTCATCCTCTAGCACAGCAGATGCAGCTGTAACTGTAAAGTTATCAACTTCGCAGCTGATATTTAAGTGCTGTGTTGAGCTTGAAAACTATATTATAAAGCATATTTATATTCTTAATTCAAAAGAGTTTACAGAGTTTAAATGTTCTCAAATAATTCTCTAAGACTTTCATAAATAGAATTGTTATTTTAAAAAACTGTTGGTTTTGCTTGTTTCCCAAAAAGGTGAAATGTTGTCTTCTGTGTTCATAATACATTTCAACAAGCTGGAGTTGCTTGAAAATAATTCAGTAAGAAAAAGATGAGTGAAATGTGTCAGTATTTGGATTAAATGTTGTTTATTTTCATACTGTGGTATATGAGTTTGACTATTTACCATGCAGAAAATAATTTCATTAGCTTTCACACTCTTAGAGCAGGTAAGGACAACATCTCTCATGAATTAGCATTGTTTCCCCATTCCAGCAAGTTCTTTTGAACAATTTGTTTGACTGTTCAGGGACATTCAGAGATGTTGCATCCCATTGTATTTTTTAAATCTTTGTGACATTGTACATTGGGACTCTTTGTCTGAATACAGTACAATGAGGGTTTGGATAGATGCCTGTGGTCAGCCTATTTCCCCCAGCTCACTCACTGAGGTCTTTTCCTGGTGACAAACAGACCTTTTTTTTTTCAAATGGAGCAATGCAAATTGTATTTTTTGCACATTTTGTCATTTTTGTAGACAAATTATCCAAAGGTAAGTGTTTTTTCTTGTCTATTTCATTACAATAATCAACGTAATGGTTATGATGTTGTACAGTTTTCATTGAATGAGTTTTATTTTATTGTCCTAACAAATTAAATAATGACTGTAAGGAGGACATAGAGGATATTCAGGTTAATCGGGCCATTTTTGTCCAGTTACCTCAATGGCAAAAAGTGTCCCAATTTACCTATACTGTAAATTCACCTCTATGTAGATGACACAAATAATCAAGCAATTAGATGAACCTTAAATACATTTAAACATGAAACATGCATGATGAAGAACTTAAATGCACATAAATCAACATATAATTGCATAATTGCATCACAAGCATCAGAAATGTTCTGAAATATTGTTTTTAAGTTGTCTAAGCAGTCATTTATTTAACTCTCTTAAAACAATAATTCGCCCAAAAATGAAAATGTGCTAAAAATGTATTCCCTCTCAGGTCATTCAAGATGTAGATGAGTTTATTCATCAGAACAGATTTGGAGAAATGACAGTTTAATTATGGTTTAAAGTTAAAATGGCTTAATGATGGATTTGTTTCTTACAAACACGCAGCTTTTCACTTCACAAGATATTAATTGATGAACTGGAGTCATGTTGTAGATAGTGATGTTTTTATGAGCTATCTGAACTCTCATTCTGACGGCACCCATTCACTGCAAAGGATCCATTGGAGAGCAAGCTATGTAATGATGATGTAGTGATGTTAAATTTCTCCAAATCTGTTCAGATGTAGAAATACACTCATCTACATCTTGGATAGCCTAAGAGTCTGTACATTTTCTGCAAATTTTCATTTTTGGGTAAACTATTCTTTCAAGAAATACAATTTTATGTAATATACTAGGCGACAACATAACATAATATCTTTGCCTTTCCACTAATTCCTTGGTTTCTCCAGATTAAAAAATGGGGGACTGGTCAATTCTGGGCCGCTTTCTAACAGAGGTTCAGAATCATTCGACGGTCATCGGTAAGATCTGGCTGACGGTGCTCCTGATCTTTCGCATCCTGCTGGTGACCCTGGTTGGAGACGCTGTGTACAGCGACGAGCAGTCCAAGTTCACCTGCAATACGCTGCAGCCGGGCTGCAACAATGTCTGCTATGACACTTTCGCCCCTGTCTCACATTTGCGCTTCTGGGTCTTCCAGATTGTGCTGGTCTCAACACCTTCCATCTTCTACATCATCTACGTGCTGCACAAAGTCACCAAAGACGAGAAGCTGGAGACAGAGAGGGTCCAGGCAGAGGCCAAGCACCCTGTGGGAGACTATTCTGAACAGCTGGAAGGGGACGGTGTCAGACTGGGATATGGACACCAGGGAGAAGAATGGGGTGGTCAGGATGTGGAAAGTGTGGAGCAAAGTCTCTTGCAGGATGATTTCGGTGAGGTTGGCAAGGATCCAACCACACTCTCCAGTCAGGTTCTCCTCATCTATATTGTTCACGTCCTGATCCGCTCTGTGTTAGAGATCACGTTTCTTGTCGGTCAGTACTACCTGTTTGGATTTGAGGTGCCTCATTTGTTCAGATGCGAAACGTACCCTTGTCCGACACGGACTGACTGTTTTGTGTCGCGAGCCACAGAGAAGACCATTTTCCTTAATTTTATGTTTAGTATCAGCCTGGGTTGTTTTCTCCTGAACATTGTGGAGCTTCACTACCTCGGTTGGATCTACATTTTCCGCATGCTGTGTGCTGCCTGCTTCCTGTGCTTCAGGCCAGAGAGGGAGCTGTATTCTCAACACAACCCTTTGCTGCTACACCTCAGACACTCAATGCGGAGCAGGCTGGTCCTGCAGTCCCCCACAACCACCTTGTCTGAGGAAAAGACAGGGACGGCTTTGCTTTCACATGGCCCAGCCATTTCCTTCGAGACTGACTCTACTCTTGAATGCACTTCAAAGAGGAACCCAGAGGAGAGGGAACGCATGAGACTGAAATTGGCCAACATGGCTAGATTTACTGGCAAAAAGTCTTGGTTGTAATGTGTATTGATGGTTTTTATTTTCTCTTGTTACATAAGCTTATTGTAAATTTTAGTTTGAGGCCCGTTTCACACATCCTGACCGTATTAACAAGTTACAGCTTTCACAATGCATGTGGCGGTTCTGCATCCAAGAAGAAGCACTGAAAGTTGACTTTCAAAGCATTACATGCTAAATTCAGCAGAAAACAGACTGACTTATCAACATAAACTTTTGAAATAGAGGCTTTTGCAACATAAAATGATGGAGCGACCTATTTGTTTGAAAAAAGACACTTGTTTTTAAAGGAAATACTTAATGTAAGAAATTCTGTAAAAATTTGGCCTAGCGTACTGTGTTAATATGAGGGAATTTTCTGTATTGATTTTTGATAGGTGGTTCACTTGTATTTTGAATTACACATTGCATTGTGTTTTAGGGTTGTCTGTAAAAGGAAAACATATTGGTGATTCTCTATATTGGGACATTATCCATTTTTTATGAGTCTCCTACATTGTAGTAACCCAATAACTCATTCTGAGTGTTTGGCTCAAAATGAGCCCAGAGGATATGTGAAACAGTCCTAAAAACTTTTAGGGATTGAATATGTTGTTGTGATCTTGTCAGCTGAGCTTGTTTGAGTTGAGCTGTTTTGTCGTGTTGTAACGTTCAGTGCCATTTTGTGTTTGATTCAAATGCTTGCAATGCTTGACCTAAAAAAGTTGAACCCTTTTAGAGCTTTTATTTTAAATCAAGATGTGCACCTTTCAAAACTTTTGAAATGTCATAAAAATGAATATTATATATTCAGCTAAATGTCCGAATATGACCATCACATTATGTATATTACATCTCCTTAATTGTACTACTACTTGACTGTTTTTTCACTAATGAGATCCATGAGTTAATGACCATGATTTATTGTTTATTTCTTTTTGACACTGAGACACATGTGATGTAGTGTCATGCACAACAACTATTAGGCCAGTGCTTTATCTGCGCATATAATACTTCCTAGCACATTAGGTTGATCTGAGTGTTTATTTAGATTCATATGCATTGCAAATACTTCTGTTTATGCACTGCACAGTGAGAAATTGCTTGATACTCAGAAAAAGTTTACATTTTAATGTATATACATTTTAATTTTTTTGAGAAATTGAAAAGTAAATATATTTTAAGCTGAACTTCTCTTAGATTTCATAGTATTTTTTCTTTTAAAAATAGGGCATATAGTACCAGAAATATATATTCTACTGTGCAAAAGTTAAAATCTGTTCACCAATGTATCCTGAAAAAAAAATATAATGGTTTCCAAAAAATATTAAGTAACACAACTGTTTTCAATATTGATAATAGTCATAAATGGCTCTTGAGCAGCAAATCAGCATATTACAATGATTTCTGAAGGATCATGTGACAATGAAAACTGCATTAATGGCTGCTGAAAATTCAGTTTTGCCATACGGAAATAAATTACACTTTAAAATATATTAAAATATAAAAAAAATATTTTAAATTGTAATAATATTTCACAATATTACTGTTTTACAGTATTTTTGATCAAATATTTGCAGCGTAAGAGACTTCTTTCAAAAATATTAAAAAATTTAAACAACCTCTAACTTTTAAACAGTTGTATGCGCTTATAGGGTTTGTTCATCACCAAAAAGAGAAAAGAGCCCTTAACATAGAACAATGCATGCTTGATCAGAAAATGATTTACAGAAAAGGCATGTACCATCTTCATTAGCTCATTAGAACATGGAAGCATAAAATCAATAGCTTATTTTACATTTAGAACGAAAAAGAAGAAAAAACAGAAACACATAAAATGATAAACAAAAAATATTAATTTATATTACCCTGAATTTAAAAGATACACAACACTAACAACAAGAGCTGACCTCCTCAGCCACTGACTTCTCTCCACCAGGCCATAGGGGGGCACTGTTTATTTTGGATCCCATTTTAACAGCTTCATTCTGAACGCTGTCCGTCCCGATCCTCTTCTGGATTTCAGAGGCCATTGTTAAAAATGCCTTCTCTACGTTGTTTGCGTTCTTGGCACTTGTCTCCAGGAATGGGATTTTGAGTGCCTCAGCAAATTCCTGTAAACAGTATAAATGAAAGCTAAAATATTAGCCTAGATCTGCCATTCCTGCAGAACAAATTTTACCATAAATTTGCACAAACAGAGGGCTTACCTTTGCTGTGGTAAAGTCTACCACCTTTTTTGAGGCAAGGTCACTCTTATTACCCACTAGCAACTTGGAGACATTTTCACATGCATAGCGATCAATTTCTTCTAACCATTGCTTCACATTGTTGAAAGACTCCTGTAAAATCAAATTACTTCGTTAAACATTCTCTGTATTCAAAATGCTATAACATTCTGTAATATTTAAAAGTATTACCTGCTCGGTGACATCATAGACAATTATAATCCCATGTGCGCCTCGATAATAGCTGGATGTTATTGTTCGAAATCGCTCTTGCCCTGCTGTATCCCACTTCAGGACAGAAAAACACATGAAAAATGCACAACACATATGTTGTTTACAGAAAGATTAAGAAGATGTGAGTATATCATTCTTCATCCAAGCATTTAGGGCCTTTTGACAACTCTTGCGTGATCGGTTAATCAGTTAATCAGCAAATGATCAGTGTTTGTCACTTTACAAATATAATTAGATTTGAAATGTTTTGTTCCACAAGCGTTTGTTTAAAACAGATCTAATTATTAGATGAAACAAAAAAAGCAACCCAGACAGCCTGACAAAAACCAACTGAACAAGTCTGAATATGAATGTATATAAATGTCTATAATACTCACAATCTGCAGTTTAACAGTCTTCCCCTCCATTTCGATAGTTCTGATTTTAAAATCTACTCCAATAGTGCTGATGTAGCTCTCTGTATAGGTGTCATCCTGTTGGAATAATTGTGTCATCAACAGAATTATCAACTCATTTTGTAATGTGGACACTTGAATGGACTGTTATGGAATCCATAATAGATTCTTTAAAAAAAAAAAAAAAATCAATTTTGGTTTACACTGATAAAAAACAACCAGCACATAGATTTAAAACATCATGATAGTGAGTAAATAATCAACTACTCAGCTACTTTAAATGATTCACTGAAGAAACTTGAAACAGAAAGTTATGGGTAAAATATTCAGCTTACAGCAAACCGTAGAAGTAAACATGACTTTCCCACACCAGAGTCTCCAATCAGCAGCAACTTGAACAGGTAGTCACTGAGAAAAAACATTATAATATTACTAACATTTTATTTTACTGTACTGGCATTCATGCCCAATTTAAGCTGCATTTTTATTTAGTTATTATTTTTGGGCAAAACTGATAATACTAATATTAATGGCACAAATTAGAGGCCTCCTCTATTCATTGTAATTGAAGAAAGTCTGTCGACCATTAGCAACACAATGTATTGTAAAAAAAAAAAGCAAAAAAAAAAGCACCACAATAATGTAGACAAGCAATCATTAGAGCCATAACTACTTACTATTCAGGATTCATCCTTAAGGTTATTAATAGTAGGGTGCTGTGTAAACGTGTTTCAGCTTGATTATCTTTCAGCTTGTTTTTGTCCTTGGAAATGCAAACAGCAACAACCATGGCAATAGTGAACCCAGATACTGCTCCATCATTTATTTAAGCCTTGATCAGGTTACAAAGTGGCCATTACCTGTTTCTTAAAGTTGCAGGCCTGTAGTAGTGACAACAAGGGTGATAGGCATATGGCATATGGAAAAGCATATGTTGATTTCTACTACATTCTGAAGACATGAAGTTGTCTATGAATTATGTAACTGTTCCAACCACCCAACAAGATATTACTGTAGTGTACAAGTTCAGTACAAGTTAATCACTAAAAAAGTAAAAAACAAAACAATTAAACAAACAAAAAGTTATAAAGCTCGTGAAATTCATATTAACAGGCAAGGAAAAAAAGAGTGAACCTAAGACCATCAGCATCAACCTGGCCAAAAGCTAACATGTAATAGCAAACTACTGCCGCTAGAGGACGCTGAAGAATGAGAGAATCCACTCACCTCATTATTGTTGAATATCAGTTAATGCAAGATATTACATTCACCAATATTACAAAAGGGTTATAAAAATCTAAAGTACAATTTATTTATTTATTTGTATTTTATATTTTATGCTTCACCCTTAATGACTGTCATGCTGAACATTTAGGCTTTGAATGCTTGAATAATATGATCCAGGCACACATTTTCAGGTCTGTCTACACAGATAGGTAGGACTGTCTATATTAAATAGGATTTTTTCATACTTTTGTTTTTACATTACAATTGTTTGTCTGTTAGAAATGCCACAGTTATGGAACAGTTTTGGCAATAATCCTGCTGCAAACAGATACAATAACAACAAAACAATGCAGGCCAAGGGATCCAGGAGGGCCAAGTATTGTATTCCCTGGACTCTAAAAGGCCTACTGAAAATACTGCAGCAGAAAATGATTTCATGAAGTCATGTATTGCTTTTCCTTGTAAAGCGATCCTCCCTGCAATACTTGAAAGGATCCAAATGTTCATTCTTTTTTTTCTTTCTTTTCAGAAATTCAAAAAAATAAGACTCAAACTGTTTACGGGCCTACATGCAGCACTTACTGTATAAATGCACATGACTTTTAACATTGAGACACAATTAGTTCCACTCAAAGAGGTCTAATGTACTTTGACAGGGCAATTTGTTTGCATTCCTATTCAACTCAGTTGCAGACATGGCCTGGTAAATGTCCTGAATACTGCCATCTTAACTTCATAATCACTAACATCTTTTGAGCCAATCGTCTGATCACTCTGTTATGTCTCCTTGCAGCAGACAGGAAACACATAGTTTGTTTTACACTGTTACCAAGAAGCCACTCCAAAAATCAGCTATGAATAAAACATAAAAATATTTTACCAAAGTACACATCTATTATTAATTGGTGTCATTGTAAAACTATTATAAGGGCTGCAGAAACTAGGTCAGGGCCAGCAGCTCAAGGGTCAACGCCAGCCTGAGGATAAGAGAATGACAGGAAAAGCAAAGGATGGAGGGAGGAAAAGTCTGGAGGTGGATAGCAAAGGGTTGTGGAAGTAAAATCCCAGCATTAAATAGTAGCAGTGTTAGGTGGAGCCGTAGGGAATGACAGCAGTGAAGGAGAAAGAATTTGCTGGTATCCGTTTGATCAGCAGTGTGTTTCACTTACAGTTGATGGTTCATTCTTATGCCTCTATATAAAACCTGAAACCTGCAACGTCCCATTTGGACTTCGTTTCTAAATAAATGACCCTTTATGAAGACCATTCTCTATCATTTGCTGATGAACTATGCTATTATGGTTGTTGTATTACATAGAAAAAAGCTTATAGACTGTGAAATTAAACTTTTGTCATTGCCTTGACAATGACTAGCTTAGCATATATTGTATACAAATGTTCAATTATGTTTTTAGAAATGTTATATATGTTATATAATGCTATCTCTCTCTCTCTCTCTCTCTCTCTCTCTCTCTCTCTATATATATAAAATATTTTATTTTAATGTAGTAGACTGGTTTTAAACTACAAAAAGTAGTTTAGTAGTTTTTAAACTACTAAGTGTATATATTTTATTTTAATATTTAGTTTTATTTTTACATTGGATTTTTTTATTTTGTATCTTATTTCTATTTCTTTTACTTTTTTTTTTTACATTTAATTTGATTTGTATTTCATTATTTTATTTAACTGTTATTTTATTTTATGGTTTAATTTTTATTTTTTAATTAACCTTTTTATTATTTTATATTATATATTGTTTATTATTATTATAATTATTATTATTTTATTTTACAGGTGTTGTAGGCCTCTTGGTATTGAACATGGACCCTTTTGTAGCTACTCTTATTTAACTAATTATAGCAGAATGGAATAAATTTAATTCCAAGTGAGTTAAATGCTTTAACGGAGTTAAAATTGAGAGTTGTACGTATTATTATTCCCATAAGATAATACATTAACTAGCCCTGTTAACAAATAAATCTGGCATTTCAACTTTGGACCATATTCACACATGCCCCCTAGTGACGGTCTTGGAAAGGTTTAAGATGGTGTTGGTGGTCTTGGCTCAGCCGGTTGCTATTTGCTTAGTCACAGAGCCGTTCTCCTTGAGACTCGGTGAGGACGGCACGTGCTTTTAGTTATTGTGTTGCATCAGCAAAATGAAAAATCATTGCTGCTGAGTGAGAGCGAGACAGGTTGGTAGGGTTCCTGTTAGCATGGCTGGCGTGGTGCCACACTCCTGAAGTGTGTGTTGGTTGGGTGGAGGGGTGCCATATTGACTTGTGAGCGCGCCCTGCTGCCACGTACATGGCGGGGGGGACTGTTGTCCCTGCGTGGGGTGAGAGTGGGTTATATCACAGAGGCTTTAATCAAACCCAGTGGTGGGGCAAGACCGAAACTGCAGCGAAGCGAGAGAGACATAGTGTGACGGAGGGTAAAAGAAAGTGACACATGCATCAAGATGATTAAAAAAAGGAAGACAAGGACACAAGAATGGATTGAGGGAACAATTAAAGTGAGGAGAAAGAAAGATGCCATGAACAAAAGCAAGGCTGGAAGTTCAGAGGAAGGAAGGAGAGTGAGGATATGGCCTTCAGCAGTGCGAACTCAACTCAGTGTTTTATTAGGAATGGGGCCTTTTGTTTCTGTCGGCGGTACGTTAGAAAGTCCAATAGTCCATTGCGCTGTGGTTGGGCTGGAAAAAGCCTTTGGGTAGAGAAGGTGTAATATGTGTAGTTGCTTGTCAGTCCCCTAAAGGGTTTAAAAGTGCTGTGTAGATGTGTGTGAGACATTTAGTACCGCGTGGCAGGTGCTCATTTAAATGGTCAATAAGAAAATGAATGGATAGTTTTTATTTTTTTATTTTTTTGTCCATTTCTGACACAATGTATTAATCTAGAGCAACTAGTGGAATTATACAAAAAATATATGTAAAAAAAAATTAAATGTCATTTTTTTTCAAAAATTTAAATTATACCAAAAAGCAACAATGTTTTGAAAATATACCAAAATTATACAAATGTTGTACAAAATATACATTTTTTGGTATATGTGTAGATTAATTGTGTGTGTGTGTGTATATATATATATATATATATATATTTATAATACAAAAACTAATGAAAAAAACCTAAAACTTTAACTAAAATTAAAATAAGAAAATATCAAAATAAAATATTGTTCAAAATATTAATTTATAATATTCATGTTAATTTTGAAATTTGGTAACACTTTATTTTAAGGTGTCCTTGTTAAACGTTACATGTACTTACTATTATAATAACAGTAAATTATGCATCATTACATGCAAGTAACCTTAAACCAAACCATAATCCTAACCTTAACCATATAGTAAATACATATAGTTAATTAATATTACTCAGTACTTAAATGTATAATTACACTGTAACAAGTACACTTTAAAATAAAGTGTAACTTGAAATTTTTTTGTAACTACTATTACACTTGCTTGAAACGCCCTTTTTGACCCATATATATGCATATTTATTTACTTTTTTCTTTTTTATTCTGGTTGGCCTTTTTGTCAGAGTTTGCTGGAAACTTTGCATGGTGTGAACTCTATGGTCAGTATTAGGGTTAATGAAGATCCCAGATGGGCAGATTTTTTTGTAAGAAAGACCCTGAAGATGATAAATGCAACCCAGGTCAATCCATTTCCACCTGCTTATACTGGCTGTCTTATAAATCTCCTTTTGTAATGTCCTGAAAGAGCCAGACTCCTGAAGCAGCTCTTAAAGCACATGTAAGGTTTGGCCTAATGAGGAAATATTTGTAGGCAGACAAACAATGATGCTAAGCTGCTTTAACAACCGTTCCTATCAAGCATAGAATGCAAGCTAGCAGTGTTAATAGGCTGCGCTAATTAATTGTGTTACTTCGCACCGGGTGTTCAGAGTCTTAATGCTTCTCAGTTAATCCTATCAGAAGGGTCTGATTTGTTTGGCGGCGTGAAAGTTTAATTTGGTTGTCTGAT
>JAFVLL020007079.1:0-20098 GCA_021397915.2 Tor tambroides | reverse complement strand
GCGGCGCTTCCCTCAAAATCACTCAAACACAGAGCTCTGCCACCACCTGGGACAGGGAAAGCAAGACACTTATGGACACACACAACCGTACAGTTCAACCACTGCTGCCTGTTCATGGGAGGAGAGCTGGCTAGGAGTCGGAAAGACTCGAGAGCTGGTTTCAGGGATGACTTACTGACTGGAATACTTTCTTCGTAGTGCCATAAGGGCTTTCACACACAACCAGCATGACAGCTACAGACAATACACTACTGTTCAAAAGTTTGAAGTCAGTAAGTTTTTTAAAATGTAAAAATAGTAACATTGGAAAATATTAATACAACTTGAAATATACATTTTCTTTTTTAATGCATTTTGAAATGTAATATAATCCTGTGATGGCAAAGCTGAGATTCCAACAGCTATAACTCCAGATTTCAGTGTCACATGATCCTTCAGAAATCATTCTAATATGCTATTTTGGTGCTCATGAAATCAACTGTGCTGATTCTTTAAAACTGAATCTAAACTAAAAGGACACTTTAAAGGTTTTTTTTTTTTTTTTTTTTTTTAAAGAAAAGTATACTTTTCTTTAACATCTTACTGACCCCAAACATTTGAATTTTTGTTCAAGTTCTTGATACCAGTTTTGATGGCAGATTTAAGACCACTATGTTTGTGGGAAAGATATAAGGACATCATATTTTATCCAAATTATATTTATGAAAAATATTGCCTATTATTGAAGTCTCTTAAAATGTTATTAACAGTAATATCAAGAACAGCATTATGGGTGAAGATTCATAAGCCATTTGCATTTCTATCTACATGCGCATAAAATCCAGGCACTCATTTGTATGAACAAAAACAAACCAAAAACCAAAACTACAGGCAAGGTTTATAGAAGCAGGTTATGGCACTGAGCATTATGATGATATATAAAGATTCACTTAGCACTCATTGATTGGTCATAGCAGAAGTATTAAGAGTGAGAAACACACCAAACAGGTAATAGAGGGGAAGAAAGAACTGCAAAACGTACCGCTTTGCCTGCGCCTACAGAACAAAGGACAGATGAATCCGGCGAGAAAGCGCTGCAGTAGACCCAGTTTTGATGGCCACGGAGTACTTTCACCATGTTACCTATTGACAAAGAATACAGATTGTTTAATGTATAGTAATACTTTGTTTTCTGTTATAATATTTATAGTTGGCTATTAAAATTTCCTAAAATTCAAAGTAAAATTGTTACAATTTACGATAAACATTATTATTGTAAACTGTTTGCATAAGGACTTTTCCCAATACAATATTCATCCTTTGAAAGCAATGCTGATGCCTTATAAATATAAAATAAATATACTTTAGCCAGTAGCTAAATTCCTTTTCACGTTCCAATAGTGTCCACTTTTGAGACTGGGGAAAATTTAGCTGAACTCTGGCCAACATTCCTTCATGATTAGTTAAAAAAAAAAAAAAACCTGTTTGCAAATACAGTGAGCTCCATTTTATCTTCAAGTTCCCAGCATATAAATAAGATTCATGTGATCTTATTAAAACAGCAAGTTTTTCAAGGATCTTGCAAGAAATAGAGAAAATATCAGCAAATGTTCTTTGGGACTTGGCATCCAATTATTTTCCAACTACTTCACCCTGCCTAATGCCCAAATCTCTGAATGCGAGTGTGTGCTGAACTCCATGGAGATGAAATGAAAATAAATGGGCTGCAGAAAACAAAGCAGGCTGCTGTGCAGGACACGTCTACTCCAGAGACTTTTCAGCTTGGGGTTACACAATATCTAGCTCTAGCATGTTAATATTAATATGCAAAGCTTCAAAAAAACAAACACAAAGGTAGTGGCACCAAATACAAAATCAATATTTGATCCTCACCGTCATCTTTGAGGTCCCATATGCGTAGAGTCTTGTCTCTTGAGGCAGAAACCAGCACTAAACTCCCATCTGGGGCAAACGTTAGGTCTCGCACAATGTCTGTGTGGTCCATCAGGTTCAGCAAAAGTTTCCCTGTACAGAAGAAAACAAAATTGAGGATAAAAGTAGAAAAAAAGCCTTGAGCCAAATCATTCCAGATGAACCACTGTTTACAGCACAAAGTCCACGTTAATCGATTTAAACTGCGTCAATGTTGCATCTGTATCATCATTTTGTCACTACATCTTGGGAGCTACATTTAACACATAATTGACTACTTTAGAATCAAAGAGAGGAAGATTATGTTTGTGGCTTTTACGCTTATTAGAGCAGATGTTAAAAAAGGGACTTCCCAAGGCGTTTCAGAAAAATAGAGCAGTTATACATCTAAGCCCTTTCTTAATGAAAGGTACTGAATTGCCTAGAGGCATATGGAAGCACAATCACTGACACCTGCCAGGCTAATCCGCATTAAATCCCTATAATTAGCTGCATCTACAGTGACAAAACAAAAATCTTTAACATGTGTTTCTAAAATATCATTGAGGCTTAGTAACAGGGCCTATTTGTAATCTGTCAAGCATGAAAACATACATTCACTTAGCATATAGAATGATAGGTGTATGGCGCAAATGCTGTCGAGATACTGTAAAATACACTGCTATCAGATTTCCAGAATGTTTTCAGAGGGGAGAAAAATAAAGGCAGCTGGAGGAGGAGTCTCACACCCTGAAAAATGCAAGCGTGCTGGGTAAATTTATGGCATTGCGGTTTTAGTTAGAAGGGAGGTGGAGTCATCCACTGAAGAAAACATCTCTTACCCCTCAGAACAGCCAATGGCAGTGTCTTTACAGGACCTGCCCACCTATTAATGTGTTTTACAGTTGGGCAAAAATTAATTATATAACACAAAAGAGTCACTACTTTTTCTGCAGTCAACAACCACCTCTCTGTTTTGCAAAAACAGGGATTCGTTCTCCGCTAGCAGATTTACACATGCTGTTATGACCATTAAAATGTGAAACTTGAACAGAGGCACAGATGCAGAACTTAAGTGGCCAAGAAACCAATGGCAAAGCGGTACAAAGGTTCATAAAGTGGAGAGATGTATTGTGTAACAGAGAGTGTACTTATAAGACTGAGTAAATATGTAATAAAAATAATTTAGCACTGACTGATGACTGCATAAAAATGATAAAAATCAATAGGTGTATACAAGACATACATTTGTAAAATATGAAGAAAAGTATGATTAAGTGATAGAAATGGGTCAAAATGACAAAAAGGTAGGGCTTAAAAGATCACGTCGACATCTTATACAACCACCACCTCCCCCCTCTCTTACACACACACATGCGAGCGCACACGCATCTGTTGGAAAACAGAAAAACAGGAAACTGGCAGCAGAAATGTTGAGAGAATGGGTGGACTGTGATTTTTAAAACACATTTACTCTAGTTCTGAACCATCAGAAAAAAAAAAAACAGAATGATAAACATTAACTAAGATACTAGATTAGTCTGTGATACTTGATTCAGTGAGAGAACCCTCACCTGTATAGACATCCCAGATTTTGATGCGGCCATTGTTGAGGCCCGTGGCCAGCAGTAGCTGGTCCTGGCCAAACTTGAACCTGTGCCATTCGATATTAACACAGCGACTCTGCTTTTCAGGAACGGAAGAGCCAAAGGCCAGGCCCCAAACGATGTCACCGCAGTCGATGGTGTGCTCTCTGGGCTCGCCTGGCAGCAGACTGCCCTCACTGTTCTGCCGGGACAGTCGTCGAGGACCTGCACCGCTCGACCGATCTTCCTTTCTTACAGAACTAGTGAGAGGGAAAGAGGAAAAAGTTATTGTGTCGTGTTGGTATGAGAATCATGTCTGTGCTTGATGGAAAACAGATAACAAATTATCTTAAAGTTAAAAATTTGTGAACAGCAAGAGGACATTTTACTTTTTAAAAATGTTATCTAGTGTGTCTTTTGAAATAAGCTGCACATTTGAACTCTTAGGAATATTTGAACATGAAGTAAACTCCCAGCCTTAGAGATTACAGAAGCGTTGCATCAACTTTGACCCATTTAACGTCACTTGGCCAGTTCATGAAGCTCATCAAATAATGTTCTGGAATCATTACAAGAGGTTATTGTGTGAACACAGAGCAGGCGCTACAGAACTGAAACAGCCTGCCACGTGTCAGCTGAAGCTTTTAATGGCACAGTGGCTCCTTCTGCTTTAGCATTAAAGGAATAGTTCACCCAAAAACCTGTAAGTCTTTTGTTAGTCTTAAAAAGACACAAATGAAAAGACTGTAAAAGTAATCAATATGAAAAGAGCATTTGAATCCAGGTCAAATTTGAGTTTTAGAGATGAATAAGTCTTATGGTTTTGGAACAACATGAGGTTGAGTAAGTGATGAGAATTTGTATTTTTGAATGAACTAACCCTTTAAGGAACATTCCAGTACATTCTAAAGCCAAATTAATTTAAAAAGAATAATAAAGACTCAAATAACCTGTAAAAATTGTGCCTTAGTATTTCAGTGGCACTAAAATCAATCACAGCTAAGTTTTTTAGTTTAGTAAACTTTAAAGTTTTAGTAATGTTGCTGTGTTTTGTCACGGTTACTGAAACAACTTTTTTTCTTAGCTGTTTTTTAATGTGTGTTATTAACTTTTATTTCAGTTTTAGGCTGTCATTTTTTGCATCAAATTTTTTAAATGTTTTTAGTTAACTATAACAACTCAAATAAACAACTAAATTATTTTAGTTCAATTCTGAAACTAAAATTAAAATTAACTACCAAATGATGCCCTTTGTGTGTACAACTACTAATAAAGTACACTTCAATGTAGAATAACTGAAAATAGTTTTACAATACCATGGTTCTCTTTTATGGACATGTAGAAACTGTTTGTTTACTTTCAACTATCATAACTTGTTAAAGTTTTACTTTAGCTTTTAAAGCTGTCTGCATGGTTTATGTTGCAATGATATTTCTAGTATTTTTATGAATAACACTAGCATGAGCATGTCAATAAATCCTGCACCGAAAACACAAGATAATTACTTAACATTTAATGTAATGACTGCCAAAGTAGTTGTTGGGTTGATCATTTTGTACCCAACTCTTGCAGAAAAGTACGAGACCTACTGCATTTAACACTGGAAAAGAGCCCAAAAAGTTGCTCAGTTTGAGGCATGCAGCCAAAGGGCAACGATGTGAACCTCATAATGAGGACTCTGCATTCAGTACTGGACAATAGCTGGTTGGCAGGGCTGCAAGCTCAACGGCGGTCTCTCTATCCACAGGGTAAGGTGAGATGATGACTGCTGATCTATGCCATGCCGCTGAATGCTAAACAAGCCCAAACACTGGGCACCACTGTGGTACAGCCACCATGTGAAAGCCCAGAGGGCCAAACCAGACAACCAGCACACACGCAGACTGCCTTTGTCAGTCCATCAACACACAAGCTGTATTGTAACAATTCACCACAGTGGGAAAACAAAGAGATAAGTGTGTATACTCACAAGCTGGCTAAGCATTTTTTCCATGGTACAAGTCTCACAATTCGATGTCCTTGAGACCAAGCAAAGTAGGAACCATCAGGTGCAAAAGCTACAGTCCAAGTCTCCCGTCCAGACTTCTGGTCAAAGGGAGCAACAGGAGGTATGAGTTCCCCGATGAACTTAGCTTTACCTGTTACAACAGAAAGCACATTTTTAAGCCTTTAAAGCATTTTATAAAACCAAACTTGTTGGCAAACTACTTTTTGTTACTGTTTTATAACAAACATGCATTTTTGCCTTCATAGCTGTCATTGAGTTACATCATAACTATATTTCCATCTACTTTTGCAAATCAAAAAAATACATTTAAATGAAAAGTTCACCCAAAATTAAAATTCTGTTATCATTTACTCACCATCACAGCGTTTCAAACATGTATGATTTACCTTCCTTGCGGAACACAAAAGATGATATTTTGAAGAATATTGGTTCCCAAACAGTTTGGTTACCATTGATTTCAATTGCATGGACAAAAAAAAAAAAAACACTTCAAAATGTCTTTTATGTTCCACAGAAGAAACCAGGCCAGTGTAAACGACAGAATTTTGATATTGGGGTGAACAATCCTTTAAATCAATTTCTATAATTTTTTGTGACTTATGCAAATAATTTTGAAAATGTTGTGGAGCATCTAATTTTGTGCTAATAGCACTTTAGTAAACAGCAAGCAATCCAAGAATTTAAAAATGTACTCTAAGCTATTCATTAGACAGGTACTTATTACAATAGTGAATATGTAACAATTCGAACGTATATAATATTACACACTGTCTGTAAAATGTCTGTAGAATTCATGGACAAAAACCAGACATTCGTTAAAGTCCGCGTGAACCGCAAGTTGCTGCCGACTTTATTTCAGTGTAGTGACGTATTTCCAGCTGAAACGGAATATTGAATAGAGGGCGGGGCTTTATTTTTGCGCTCCTCCTCTCTGTCTCTCACTCATAGCAACCTAACGGTTGGAGGGGCGTGTTTAAGGATATTCTGCCCAAACCGTCAAACTGACGTCATCAGAGAAGGAATGCCATTCCAGAGCGCAAGCAAATGTTCAGGTTTTGATTAAAGATTACCAAAATAAACCATTTTTTTCAGAGGATTAACCTGCACGGATTAATTGCTCACATCAAAACTAGCAATATGCGCTAGTAAAGCAAACAGTCAATTTGGATTTCATGCGGACTTTAACAGAAACAATAATGTTACTTGTCACTAAACAGGTTAATGACTAGTAGCAGCTAGCACCACACCAGTGACTAACTGAATAGTTACTAATCACTATATGAATACGTCGTCCTGGATATTAAAATTTCAAAACAATTCACAAAAGTTTTTTCTTCTTCAAAAATGTAAAAGTTTATATAATTAACACAAGGCATAACTGCATAACGTGTAGTTGAGCTGGTGAATCACTGGTGTGGTGTGAGTCATTCACAGGGGTCTGGAGAAACTGCTGCTGACGGTGGGGGAGGGTGTGGATGTGCCCTGGGTGTGAACGTGGGGCGAAACAATTATAGCACTGGCAGTAACTATGGAATATTCAAATAACTGTCAATATTTAAACGTCATATTTTAACGGACATGCACGGCGTACGCGTTTGAGTTCAATCTGCGTCTTAGCGATAATTGTGTCATGATATGGCTGAAACACGACACAGACACTGAAATTATGAGTAACGTTAAGCCACAGAAATTCATAGCTGCACAAATGTAAACATTAATTATATAGGATAACTTAGACACGTTTAAAAAAAATGAACAGTAAACAGTAACTCCCCCCTCCCCCCTGTGCAAAACAGTAACGAGGAATGGAGAAACTCACCTATTTCATTTTCGTTGACAAAATCTGGGAAGCTTGCCATCTAAATCGAAGCGAGTCTCTTAAATCTGAATCTTCTTGGTTAACGAAATACAGGCGTTCAAATGAATGCGCTGAACAAACGGAAAAGGCTGTATGCGCGTCTCCTTTGAGTCAAATGCCTGGGAATGCGGAGCGTCTCACGTCGACGCAACGCTGACTATATTTACATATACGACTGCTTGAAAAACAGACAAAAGTAATGTTTTTAAAGTTCAAATTTAGTTTAATAAAACTGAAATTTAAACAAAGAAAATGAGGGAGTGATAGTCTAGTTCCTCAAAACGCGTTGCGTTCGGTTTGAATACAGCGTGTTGTAATGGCTGCGTGCTTCCTAACGATTCGAACACACACACTGATGGGCGGGATACTCTAGCGACGTCATAACAGTTGCCGGGGCGACGGAGGAGCACCGATTTCTGATTCGCGGAAATCCGCTTACGCGTGTCCTCTGATTGGCTGTTCGCTCGAGAATACGAATGGAATGGATTCGTGGAATACGTGCTGATAAGGAGTGTGACGATGAAGCGCTAATCCAGTGCTGCAGTTTAAATCTCTAAAAGCAACAAAATATCGAATTCAGTGATGAAATTGCTTGAAAGGTGTTAGGAATTTAATGTAAAATTATTTGGTTTTATTTTTTAGTATGTTGTGCCGATTCATGTTGTGATATGTTCCATTGAAGCGGTTAGAGAACAAAGAAAATTTAGTTGCAATGTTTAATATCAAAGATTTGTAGTTCATAAACTCTTGTTGAAGATTCTCTGTAAAGTTACGATGAAATGTAGATGTATAGACCTAGACCTATAAAATCCGAATATTAATCACTGATTAAGTTAGGCTACCAATTGTTTAACTTGGTAGGCATTTAATTATTTGAAGAATACATAAAGAAAATATATCTGTTAATTTTATTGACACGGTTGCACATAAATAGGGCTGTTTTTATTATAACATTCATACATGTATATTATTTTCTTATATCATAAAAATGCAAAATTGTTAATTCATACTGACATGACTGTGCTGGCCATGAAAAGAGGTAAACCTGGAGACAGTGAGAATACTTTTCTACAGCTGTGATGACTCTTTCAAACCAAATGGGTGAAAAAATATTCAAACAGCTCAAAATGTTCTACTGCATTGAGCAACCAAGCAAGAAGGTCGTCATCTGTCAGAAAAGCTATCAAGAGACAATTGAGTTTTACAAAGTACTTCTAAAGGAGAAAATGGCCAGATATCAGTCTCTTTGGCATTTCAAACCTTAGACCTCTTTAGAAGAGTGGGCTGAAAATAGCTACATCCAAGCAGAGCCAAGTCCAGCCCCATTGCTGTGGTTTGCTAGAAGATATTTGACAACCTGAAACATTTTGAAATAAAAAGTGGTCTGATAAGACTAAACTGTAGGTATATGGCCTCAAAGAAAAGACATAAACTTACATTTGTGTAAACTTACAAAAACAGGTGGTTCCTGTAAAACCTGGTGCAAAGCGGGAAAAAGACCCCAAAACACACAACAAAATTGTAGGAATCGTTCGGAAGAATGATTGGTATTCTGGGGGAAGCATAATCTGTGTCAAGTGACGTGTGAAATATTTACTTGGAGGATGTGAAATAAATGGTAGACAATTTGTGTGCTGAATTTATTGCTGTGGGAGGAGGATAAGATTGATTTTGTTTCGTTAGTTTACAAGTTTTTGATTTTGCAATAAGGCTTTCAAAACCATGTTGTGAATATAGTTAAAAGCTGGCATCAGACACAAAAGAGAGAGAGAATATATTCACAAGCAGCACAGCCTTGAGAGGCTTATTGCTTTTATAAAACAGCACGATAACATAATTTTTTCTTCTGATAGTAGATGCTATGGTTTCATTTATATCAATGATATGACATACATGTGCCAGAACATTCTGTTAGCACAGTTCTGATAAAACAGATAATGTATGATGAATACACTCTTACATTTTGTCTGTCTGTTCACCTTGTTTATCTTTAAATGTGGTCTCAGCTATTTGATTTTTTTGCTTAAAATAGTTAGAATGCATGTTTATTTATTGCCAGATCATTACATGTTGAGGAAAACTTTTTAGGATTAACTTAGTGTGTCATACAGATAAGTGTGTTAGATACAAGAGTTTTTTTTTTTTTTAAATATCTTTGTGTTTTTGCCACGGTGGCTCACTTAATGCTTGATAGTGAAATGTTTTTATTTTGTCTTTGGCTGATAAGCACTGTGACCGTGGAGTTGTTGAATAGGTCTTTGTGCCCGGTTTCCTAGTTCCAGGAATACCAGTTGACAGATAGTTGGTCAAGGGAAGGTCATTCAACTGTGTAATAAAAAAAGGTAAATTATTTAACATACAAATGTAAATGTATGCATGTAAACCCCCCAAAAAAATGCATCAAGGAAAAACACATCCATTATAAAGACTTGTGCTTCCATCTACTGGTTACATATGTATAGAACAGTTGTTTCAAAACTTTTTATAGCCAAGAAACCACAAATATGATCCCCTTAAAATAATAAAATTATAATATATATATATATATATATATATATATATATATATATATATATATATATATATATATATATATATATAATTGTTTTACTATATTTTAAATTTATTCCTATGATGGCAAAGCTAAATTTTCAGCAGCAACGATCCTTTAGAAAATATTCTAATATGTATATCTGGTGCTCAGTTATTATAAATAATTATTGGTACATATAAACTATAACTTTATTGGGGGGAAAAAACAACAAGGTCAGACAGAGTACAACAATTTTATTATTTATTCCAATAACTAATAAACATCTGGATTGTAAGAAAAGTCCAGAACTTGAAATAGTCTTAAGTGAAGATGCGATGTGGAACAATCACAGATTTTGGACAAGTAGACAAAGAGTCAACTTAATTTGTTTGAGAATCATATTCTTCAGAAGAAACTACGGGGATAGAAATAATGGCTAAGACAAATATTTCATATAAAAATTGCCAATTTGCATGTACAGTTGCTTTCTTCTAATACAGTATAAATAGTACATTCCACTAATTGTTAAGAGCCACTCAAAGTCATGTGGCTCACCTCACACACACAACACTCTCTGAACACATCTGCCAGTGATTTCGGCTCGATCTGTCCCATACAAACACCGAAGATGGAAAAAGGGATCTTGAAGAGATTTCAGGTAAACACACAAGGACATGTGATCAAGAAAAGGAACTTGGCGACATACTGAAGCAGATCAGCCACACAGTCCTTGAAGAAGCTTCTGCGCTAACAGGTTTTCCGTTTGAGTTGTGCTTTTAGCAGAGAGTGAAATGAGAACAAGTTCCCTGAGAGGATAAAATGTTAACGAGCAGGATGGAAGGGAAAACCTCACACAGTCGTGCCTGTGAATCACAGATGACAACGCTGTATGCGTTATTTCTCTCAACAAGGTTTGCCTCTTACAAAACATTTGTTCTTTCAATTCACATCAGATTACAAACTTGTTTTTTTGTGCCAACCATGAAGATTTGGAAAAAAGTAATCATGCAAATATGCACGGCATGAGCACATATTTCATAATGGCGATTACAATTTACAGAACATGATTATGTGGTATACATTTCATTCATGATATCTATGAATACCTATATCATTTTTAATAATGACATGAACACGACTTCATATACATAACAAAGCCCCTTAAATAAAACAAGCAAGCTCTTATAGCCACACTGGTATATTTCAGAAGCACAAAGTGTATCAGTAACATGGTGGAATCCCGCATATAACACTGTGACGAGATGGTTTCAAACTGACAGATTTAACTGTTGGACAATCTGATGTACATAAAACACACAGAAAAATCAACAATACACAGTGTTCTCCAACTGGCCACTTTACACTGAATCAATACTGGGATGCACAACACTAAAAGGAACATAATGGCACATTCTTATTGGTGGATCACAATTAGACCTCTAACCAGTCATGAGTCACGTGACCTACTGGAAGCACAGCGTTAGGGTAAATCATTCAGCGTGACTTGCAAAAAAAAAAAAAAAGCAAAGCACACAGCAGCGTTTTGGTTGGTTCAAGGACAGCATCATTCAAATTGTTCTATGCTCGTTCTGAAAAAACAAACATGTTTAGATGACAACTATACTGGCTCAATCAATCGATCTAATCACTTTTACCAAGAAACAGTTGAAAAAAAAAAAAAAGTATTTAAATATTTTATAAAACAGATATGGCAGTGCAAACATGAGGAGCAGGCAAACTCTTCGGTTGGTCAGTAGTTTGCCTTTTTTTGTGTAAAAAAGATTGAAATCGAATTTTGGCATTGAAGATGTACTACATAGAAGATGTGCATTGCCTTAGTCTTAAAGAAGGGCATCTCATCTGAACGAACTAGTGGTTTTAATTTAACTGTATGGAAATGGACTATTCAGCACCCTAAAATCACAACAGACTAAATGGCCTGAATAATGGTTTTATTTTTCCTTAATAGCAATGATAATGGACGTTACGATCTGGGTACATTCTTTGAGGAAATGCTTTTGATGAGATTTTTGTGCAGATTAGACTCCGAAAGTCTATTAAAAATAAAAGTGTTATATACTAATGTGCTGAAAAGACTGACAGTAATAAACATCAAAAATTTTATGGGGACATTAAAGTCCTCAGGTAAATTATATATATTTTTAAACAAACAAAGGGAAGTTCATTTCAGATGGTTTAGGATAAAAAAGAAAAATACATAGTTGGAAATCAGTACTATAGCTGTTGAGTTTTACATATGAAACCAAATATTAACAAACAGTTACAATATAATAATTATAATAGTAATCAAATGTAGGTAACAATAATCTTAGGCTCGCAAAAGGCTGCTACAAAATGACCTGCCTCGGCTGGTCCTCTGGAGTCTGCGATTGGCTGGCACTGAGCTAAGCACTGGAGCCACTGAGATAAGGAGCTATCGGCCATGGGTCATTCTGAGGTCACCATGGAAACCCTAATTTCCCAAGAGCACGGAGGGATCTGGAATGAAATCAGCAAGAGGTGTGTTACTAGATATCATGTCAGTTATAGGACTATGGACCCTTTTCACAGACTGTGATGACACCACTATATTTTCATTTTTAAATATAAACTATACTTTGTGTTTTATAACCTTGGCATTAAATTACAGAAATGTGGTTACTACTACTGGGTGAGTGTTTCTAATAAAAGGCTGAGTGAGTGATGTTTCTCTTATATATATATTTTTTGCTACTGGAGCAAATGAAACTGAGAACGAATATGAATGACATTCATCGGTAGCACTGATTTTCTATCTAGTGGGTTTAGAAAATACAAAAGCGTACAACAGGAAAGTGGCTTATCTCACTGCATGAGACACTCACCATGATAGTGGTTCCTTTTGTGGCTCCTCCTCTTCCTGTGCAGCCAATCGTCTATGCTGACTTTCTTCATCTAGAAAGACACACCGACATCCAAAATTAAACAGGTACTTACTCCAAAGTAGTGCTGCACAATTAACTGAATTCATAATATGGCCTTATTCAATTATTAAAGGCAGCTAAATAAATATATATATAAAAAAAAATAAATAAAAATGAAATAAATAAATTAAAAATAAAATAACATACATAAATATATACCTGGGGTCAGTGTTTTTGAAAAAAGTTTGAGGAATATAATATAAAAGAACAGCATTTATCTGAAAAATATTTTTTTACTGTCAATTTTGATTAATTTAAAACATATTTGATAAATAAAAGTTATACATATTACTGACCCTTTGAAAGGATGTTTGTGTGTGTTTGTACATATTTACATTTAAACATTTAGCAGATGCCTTTATCCAAAGCAACTTATAAATGAGGACAATAGAAGCAAATAAAAAAAAAAAAAAAAAAAAAAAAACAATATGTAATTGCTCTGACAAGTCCTGTTAGTATTAAGCAGTACATGGAGCAAGGTTTATTTATTTATTTTTTAATAATAAATAATACGAAAACAACTACATAGAATGGACAAAGTAAAAAAAAACGCTAATATTAGAGGGACAATTTATATATATTAAAATATTAATAATAGTATAAAATAAAATAATTGATTACGTTCTTAGAGATTATTGCTGAGATTGCTGAAAATATTAATATTATTAATATTAATTCTTAGCAATGCACTCTAACCAAACAAATATACTTTCAATTACCCAGAGATGTAAAGAAAAAATGGCTTGGAAAGTTGGAAAGAAAGTCTTACCACATGGGTTTCCTTCCACATCGTCTAGGAGGTTGGCAGTGGAGTTGGCTGTGCCCAATCTGAGAAAGTGTAGTCAAAGTAAACAATCGACACTAAATTTACTCAACTGAACTGAATCCAAGTTACTGTGCCAAGAATCATAAATAACATTTGCTAGGGAATTCACAGCCTTCTGAACACAAAACAGGGGAGCCACTGAGTTTAACATTAGCTTTAGCTTCCTCATCTGTATCTTAATTTTTATTTCATACTTGCCCTAAAAATATTCTGATTACTTGTTACTTATACTGTACTGAATTAGGCTAATGTTTCTCTGACACATTTTGAAAGATACGAATGATGCCGTAGCAGCGTTCTTCTTTTAGACTTCCTCCGCTTCGTCTTCTCAGAGAACCCTCTGGCAATTTCAAACAGCTTCTTCCTGGTTGCTGCAGATGAGAACGCAACAGAAATGTTAACGTCCTGTAAAAGTAAAGTAAAGTAAAATCCTGAACACGCAATTATCTTCCAGTGAACTGGGGTGTTCTAGGCAAGACCCTTACATTTCCCCATGTGCTTTAGCTTGTCTCTAAACAGAGCATCATCTGAGACTGCTGTGCAGGCCTCTACAGATCCGGAAGCATAGTGGTCACCTGTGTATCAGAGAAAAAAGTAAAGCATCTTGTTGTCTACAGCACAAATGCTGCAAAAGGGGCTACATGTTAATTTTATATTTTAAACAGGTTTATCAAATATTTCTACCATTGGGAAGCCTCCTGTATCACAGGCCTCTGAATTATGAACAAGCTAACAGAATTTTCAGGACTTTCTGGTCATATAAACATCAGCATTTGCACCAAGTTTTTCTTTTTTTTAAAAAAATTTTGCTCAGTTTTAGGAAAATGGATGTTTTATTCCCCTTCAAAAGCCTGATGTAACAAATATTATATTTAACAAAAAACATCACATGTCAGGCTTTACAGGGTTAAATACTAAGGATTGGTGGTTTTGAAAAGAGAAAATTATGCATATGCACAAAGACACAATGTGACGTACATGCTCACATACACACAAACATGCACTGACACCGTTCAGGTGAATGATATCTACCTGTGGAGTTCTCCATGCTAGCTGATGAATGACTGGATTTGGATTTCTTTGACTCGTATTTCAATCGATCTACAACATAGAAGGCAGGTGTTACGGAAGGAAAACTAGGCCTTGACATTCAACGAGGATATGAGATCGTCCAACGAGAAGCATTCAAGTGTAAAGGCACAAAATGTGTATGACAAATCATAACAAAATCTGGCTGTGAGAAATAGACACTGTTAATGGCCTTGGAGAGAAACCGCAACAGTCAGCGTCAACGTTCACAGCCGGGCTGAGTAAATTAGCATAAGAATTGACTCTTCAGGATTTGTGTAGGTGGAACTGTGAAAGGAGGGGAAGTGGAGTATGCCAGAAACTGCTCATTGTTCTGTTTAGCATGTGGGCGAGTGTCTTCCTACCTCTTTCCAGCGCAATGAGGAACTCTCGGTTCCTTTGCAGCTCCTTCATGAACTCCTCGTTCTGCAGGAAGAGTGCAATACGCTCATCCTCTAAATATTGCTTCAGTTTGCGTTCCTGCTCTGAAGTGCCGCCTGTTCCCGTGGCGGCTGCCACAGTGGGGACCTTCTGGGGTACTGAGGATGAGGAGGAGGAGGAAGGCTTGGAGATGCTACTCTGAGAGCCCTGCACAATATTGAAAGGTAGAGGGATATATATTAAAAATTAGATTTATTCTCATGAAAAACCCAACAGCTAGTTTTAAAGTAAACTTTAAAAACCAGACACAGTTCCCCATAGTCAGCATCTCAAATACGAACAGTAAATCATTAAAGAAAACTGCTGCAATGCTGTTATAGCTTTTTTTTCTTTTTTAAATCCAGTTCTCCAACAAACAGTTTCTTCCAATCATACACAAAATATTTTAATATATACATTTAAATTATTTTATATAAATATCTGAATGAATATTTAAAGAGTATTTCATCTCCAAATCCAAAGAAAAATGATTTTGCATATAATAGATGAAGCCTATTCTTTAACTCTTAATTATCATCATAAATTAAGTATGTTTTCCAACAAAATCTGCGTTACCATATTTCTGATTCTCGGTTTTATTACGACCATAAAAGTAAAACACTATATACTATGGAATAGTATCTACAGTATACTACACTAATACTAAACTATACTAATTTCATCTTTTTTCCCCATTATGGTAATGTAGAAGAGAACTGTTCACACTATGTTAATGGGATGGAAATATGCTTAAAACAGGCTTTGTTTTTATTATTTTTATATTTCAATTTAAATTTTAGATGAAATATGATCTATACATGTTGAGAGAAGATTCATTCTACTAAAAACACTCACTGTTAAAGTGAGAACATTAATAACATGATAAATATCATGTTGCCTTAAAATACCAATACAATGCCTTATGTATGATGATCATCATATGCAAGATAGCTGTGTATGTACAATAGAACAAGGATGCCATTATAGTTCATTTAGCCATTCAGAAAGAATGATCTGGCTTTCTGAGCTTAAAGACAACTGTACACTGGCCTGAAAGCTGCACTTCAGTATTGCACTAGCATGTTTTAATGATTCAATTCTTGGAACTCACTGAACTATTAATGGATCTTTAATATCACTGATAAAGAAAAAAGAGCTGGAGCAAAATCAAGGCCAAAATTCAAGCATGAACTAGGTTTTGACATCAAGCCCAGATGCCACGTGGTCTCAGAGTTTGAGATAGATAACTGGGAATACAGACCCTTTTTAACCCTGAAGTGTAAAGGTGTTAAAGGCAATGTGACACTCTAGATACACCACTGTTAAAAAGTTTGGGATCAGTATGCTTTTTTTTTTTAAAACATTTTTGAAAGAAGTCTCTTATGCTCACCAAGGCTTCATTTCTTCGATCAAAATACAGTAAAAACAGTAATAATGTTGAAAAAAGTTGCTGCTAAATATTTTTTTTCAGGACTGAACTCTGATAAACAGACAGTTCAAAATAACAGAACATATTTGAAATAGAAATATTCTGTAACACTATAAATGTGGTCACTTTTGATCAATTTAGTACATCCTTGCTGAATAAAAGTATTAATTTCTAAATTTCTCAAAATTACTTGATATGTAAAATAAATTGATAAATAAATGAAAAAGCGTAATCTTACTTATTTGAACTATTATAGCATCACATGATAAATGCTCACCTGTATACTGTCCAACTGTTGGGGCAGGATTCGCAGGAAGTCATCAGGCAGATTGCCAAGTAACGGTGGGTTCCAGTTTTTGTAACCTTGTACTGGTCTGTGTCCAGGGGGAGGTTGAGCCTCAAATCTGAAAGGTAACAGAAGCCAGTGTCACTGACACTTGTTTCAATGACAACACTCACATCAGAGTTATAATTCAATTACAGATCAGATTTCAGATGACACATAATTCAATTATAGATATGTCTGCCCTTTTTAATGTTTGTGAATTTGTGGGTATTACGATCCGTGGATAAATGGAATCACATGCATATGGTTTATTAAACCACACACACAAGGATCAACAAGAACTGCAGTTTGGTTAATGAACACCAGGGGTCATCATTTAGAGAACTGTAACTACATGAACAAGGAGCCAGAGACCCATGATGACCCCATTACACGTTTCCAAGACTGATGTTTCAGTAACTCATTTAAAACAGCTCTCAAATTCTTTTTTTTTTTTTGTGGAAATTGGAAAGAATGATAAGTAGAGAACATCAAAGCGCTATTTATTACCTGGGTGGAGGAACAGGAGGAGCATCTGGGTATTTCCTGTCATATATGTGCATGTCATATGTTGGTGGCGAGTAGACGGGGGGTGGTTCTTCATCTGAGCTGTCTGGCTCGAGGGTCCGCTCAAGAATCTGATAAAAGAGAACAAATGCAATTAGCAGCAACTAGAAACTTTTATTGCGAAAACAAATACCAAATTACACTGCACAGATCCATTCATTTATTTAGTAGCGGCCAGTTACTAAAACCATTAATGGTAGAAGGATGTCAAAAACATTGGTTTCGAGGTAAGTTGATAATTACATAAAACTAGACTAATCTTTGCTTGAAAGCTATGAGACATTGCTTTAATTTAATTTGTTCATAATTCAATTAAAACTAATTAAATCACCGCTATAAGCATTAGCTAGTGATATTCTGGTATCATGACAAATCAAAATTACAATTATGGATCTTCTGTATCCATAATCATATGGATTTTTTTTCTTTATTTTTTATTGTATCTCAGATCAATGATTGCTGTGATTTTCATATAAACGGCATATACAGCACAGCCAACACATCCAAGCTGATTTTAAAATAAAAGAAAAAAAAAGTATTTACTTGAAAGCCATTCTTGTAATTTGATTGTTTAGTTGTAAATAAAATAATAATTATACACTTATTTATTTTTTTATTGGTTAATATTTGTTTTGATTTTCATGCAAACTGCATTTGCAGTACAGCATGTGTATATATTGTTTTAAGATATTCAAGTTTATATTAAAATGAAAAATATAGCAATGGCAATGTAATGTCTTTAATTAAAAACCATTGTTTTAATTAACTGGTTCATATTGAATTAAATTAAATATTCAATTAAACAGAAAATTCAATTAAAAATTAAATGACTGTCATTAAATGTAGGCTATATATTAGACTGGTATCAGTATTAGTTATCAATCATTTTTTATTGTAACTTAGGTCAATATTTGCAGTGATTTTCATACCAACAGCATATGCAGTACAGTACATACTGTTTCAACACATCCCCATCTAAACATAAGATTATAAATAATGCAAGAGAAAAAAAAAAATACACCAGTGGGGAATGTCCATAAAAGCAGAGAATCACGGCAGAACCTATAAACAAAATGCACTGCTGTTTATGCTTCACTTAGGATCGCATCGAAGTCTAATGGCAGAGCATCTCCACTGGGGCATGAAGCAGACTGTTACAGAGACACAGACAGACAGACTGTAATGTGTCTCAGATCCATCTCGGGGCCCAATACTGACACACTTTCTTATCGGAGCAGTCAGGTGTAAGAGGATTGTGGGTAAGAAACCTATTGATTATCACACCCCAAGAGAGTGCAATAAAACTTAGCCTCAATTTCAGTCTGTTTCTGATGCAAAAACTATTGTATGACTTCAGGAGACTTCTAAAATAAACAGTAATATAGAGCTTAAGCCATATGGACCATATATATATATATATATATATATATATTTATTAAAATGTCACTTTTTGTTGTCCAATGAAGAAATGTGATAATATATAGGAAATATGGGTTATAATAGATGCTTTAAAAGACACTGACCTCTGGTGGGATGCTGTCATCCGAATCTGAACTGTCATCTGAGCCTTGTCCATCAATGCTCATCTGCAGGAGTTGGTCGATGGTGGCATCCACAGCCCCATTATTGGAGCGCAGTACGCACTCTATCACCTCATAGTCCATGCTAGGGAACATGGTTTTAAAGTCCTCCATGGCCTGGTTGAACTCCAGCCGTCGAACTTGCCGGTTGGGCCTGGAGTTGTTGAGCTCACCTGTAGCTGAGCCCTCGCCACCCCGAGACCCTCCATTACTGCTGCTGCGTCGGAAAAGGCTGGTCATCCTACAGGGAGACCGGTTTTCTTACACGACCAACGACGCCACGCGGGAAACGCTGGCGCCTACTTCCGCCTGAAGTCTCCCACAAAATGTATCTGTCCGTCTCACGTGTTTCTTTGGTTTCTGAAACTATTCAAGTTCACTTTTTCATCATTCCGAATACAATCTAGTCCACTGGAGCGAGATAAATCCTTTCTTTCTCTTCTTCTGCTTGTTAAGCTGCATCCAACACGACAGTACGGAGTCGCCGACACGAGGGAAGTAGACGGCCTGGTCTTGAGCGCTCTAGCTTTGTGTCTGACTGTGCGATCTCCCCATTAGCTCTGCTCAATCTGAAAACAAATACACAGACAAGCTGTTAAAAGAACAGGGTTTGTAACCGTACAGTTCATTAGAAAAATCTTTGACTGCCAAACATCAACCGTTTAATAGTCTGGACTTGTGCTTCTTATTGGCCAGCCTGTATTTAGTCCACACACGTTGCTACAAAGTCATCTATCCCTAAGAGATGGATATAATGACATCCGCAGATATAATGACACAGGCAAAAATAAGCAGACGAAAAAACAAAAACAAAGCTATAGTGAGTGGAGTCGAATTCTAGGTTGGGAAATAAATACAAAGGTGAGAAATCCAGGAGCTAGATGACAGAAAGGGTATCCAAATACTACATATGGAAAAGCATCATTAAACTTGTGTTGGCACAATAGGTAAGATTTACTTTACTTTACTTTTACTTTTAGTCATTTAGCAGACGCTTTTATCCAAAGCGACTTACAAATAAGAAAAAGTAACAAACTAAAAGTCA
>JAFVLL020007078.1:0-11663 GCA_021397915.2 Tor tambroides | reverse complement strand
CACTTGTGGGTGGTCATCCATCATCTTGCCGTGATGGCTGCCAGAAGGACAACAAATGCCAACGGTGGCCCAGGGGACAGTTTTGCACTCACTCAAGTACATACACAGCTTCAGAGTAGTAACACACCTTTTCACTACACACAATTTACACTCACACATTTTTATGAACTCCGACAATAGAAGTTGTAAGAGGAAGAAAAAGCATTTGGCAGCCATCAGTACCCATTATTTCTTCACTTTATGAGCGATCAGTATTTTGACACTGCTTTGCACACGAATGAACACAATCCAGCATCAGCTAGCGCTCGCTTCTTCCCTTTAAAGGGCTCTTGCTTCAGGGAGTAACTGATGACTAAAACAGCTCTGGCAGTGCAGGGAGAAACACACATGGATTTAATACTTAACCCATAATCAGGACAATCAGTGTACAACAACATTTGCAGAATAATCTCCAACCACTTTCGGTCCAGAGTCACCAGCATGCTAACAGCTACGTCAAGTCGTCGATCGCTAAAAGATCAGTAGGGAGACAAAAGAGGCACCTGATGGGTGCTCGGGGAGGCTTCGGTTGAGAAACGAGAAGAACTTTGACACGCAAACACGAGGCTCATTACGTGACGAAGCCCTTTCAATGGTCTGTGCGGCACGTCTGTCTCCCGGCATACTGGGCTGCTGTGGGGGTCGCCTCGCTTGTTAGGAGGGCAATTCTCATTAAAATGTGCTTAACCTTCTGTTTTCGCTCTGTTTTACTTGCATACGCTCACTCATTTCCTAACATACTGCCCGAAGTCGCCTGCAGCAGTTGGGAGAAAAACAAGGGAACACAGAGGGAGAAAGTGGAGGAATGTGTTCCATTTCCTGACAAAAGAGACTGACGATCAGGGTTGTGTGGCGGTGGTCTGGCAGATAAAGGAGGAGTGGGCTCTGGTGTCCACAGTGCAGGAATAGAGGATTCACAGATCTGTTGTAGATATAGTGAAACAGATTTCTTTTGTAATGTCCGGACTGAAATGAAAATGTCAGGTTGCTATGATTTAAAAATGTAGCATAATTGTAAGAAATACCTATTTAGATTAAAGAATGAAATGTGTAATTTCTGCAACAAATGGCTTTTGAGTATCAGAGAATCAGAGAAGTTTAGTATATTTCTTTCCATATAGTTTTAGTCATAAATGTAATATCTTTTATATATTTTAGTAAAAAGCATAAATGTAGTTATATTTTCTGTGACATGCAATCAATCAATAGATAAAAATATATATATTTTTTCCCTCCCATTTACAGCTGGTGAGACAAATATGTACTCACACAATTGGTTTAACCTATTTATATTATGTGTTTATGTCTAGCCCAGTGAGGATGCTCAAACAAACAGATTGTAATAATTTGGTACCATTAGGGGCACGGAAATTACATACTTAAAAAAAAAAAAAAAAATTCTGTTATTCAAATAACACACATATGGTAACAATTTTTGGTTACACTTTTTTTTAAGGTGTCCTTGTTACAGTGTAATTATACATATAAGTACTGAGTAATATGTATTAACAATATGTATTTACTATATGGTTAGGGTTAGGATTGAGGTTTGGCTTATGGTTACTTGCATGTAATTATGCATAGTTAATTGTTATTATAATAGTAAGTACATGTAACTTGTGTAACAAGGACACCTTAAAATAAAGTGTTACCCAATTTTTCAAATGATAATTTGGAGTAAAATAATAACTCATCCTGGCATCACAAGATAAAAAATAACCAGCTGTATGAAGATCAACAATAGAAATAGAACTATTGGGGTTAGTATTAGAAATTTGTGCTAGAAATTCATGGAAGAGTTGAATGGGACTGTATGTTTTTCAGTTTAGGCCTGCCTGAAACACACACAGACACACAAATATATACGTATGCTTACTTTAGACACCCCTTACTTTCTCCCTTACACACACACACACACACTTGTTTCGCTATCCTTGTGGGGACTCTCATAGGTGTAATGGTTTTTCTGCTGTACAGACCGTATTTTCTATCGCCCTTATAAAGAATCGTACAAATCCTTTTCCCAGGCTGACGCCGTCCTGGAAACAGATGCACAGGATTTCAAGATTTTTCCAGCGTTCATAGCAAAGACGTTTGCTTTTTTGTGATGCACTTACAGTAAGCTCGCATAGAAGTAATCTCGTATGACAAATATGCTCTGCGAATGTCTCAAATTGCTGTCGAGATGGCTAAAACAGATTGCGTATGGCCATAGTTAAAAACATCCCCCGCAGTCAATGCAAGAGGGGCGCTTTGAAAGTAAATATTTTACTGTGACCTTTCAATGGATTTTACAAGCTAGTTAAGGTGTTTTAGAGGGGCTTGGCTGTTTCACACACTTAGTTTCTTCCAAAATTACACAAACAGTCTCTATGGGAGTACAGAAGGCTGAGCAGATCGACTCAGTGAAGGCAGTGTAACCTCAGAGTTCACTCTGTAAATGCAAATAACAAAACAAGGGTGTAATAAAAAGCAAGACTCCTCTCTATAAAGAGAGAGTGCGACGCAGAGCACGCTACGGCTGAGGTGGAAGGAAATGATCCAATGACACACAAATGTCAGCTCTAATGACCCTCCAGGGCACCTTTCAGCAGTGGCAGCTTGTTTCTCATGCAAACGAGGCCCTGCATGTCACGCTCTCTCTCTTCTGCATCATGTTTCTTTTTGTATGTCCTCCTTGTCACCTTATTTGCAGATTTTGGGACTGGCTGGAGTTGTGCAAGCACTGGGGAGGTCAGATAAATCCCGAAAGAAGCAGTTAGAGAGAGCGCACTGACCGATGCTAGTGATATTGCAGGCTAAATCTGTGCCTCTGGGTGCACAACCTGACCACCAACCAAAACGCAACAAATCAAAGAGGATCTCTGGTCTCTTATGAGCTCGGCCAAAACCACGCACGCATTGATCCAGTAGAGGATTTTGATTTTCCATTCAAAAGCATTCCAAAGAGTTATCAAAGTATGTGCAATACACATGCGAGCACAAATGGCTTTTCAGTCTTTCCAGAGAATGAAGTCTATTGTTATACATTTAGTGAAATATATATTTTTAAATATATTTTTAGTCATACATATTTAGTATTCTTTATATTTTTAGACATGGTCAATATTAATAAATTTACAATTTTTAGTATTTAAGTCATAGTAAATAGTCATACATCTAATATTTTTATATGTTTACTCATGTTATAAATGTAGTAGTTTTATATTTAGAGTCAGCCAATATTACACAAAAATATATATATGCAAATAATTATAGCCTATATATTTCTTTTGTCATAATCATTATTTATAAAATTGGTATTTTATTTATTTTTTAAACATTTTAGCCACAATCAATATTTGTAAATGTAGTAACTTCAATATTTTAGTCAATAGTAATATATTTAGTATTTTTTATATCTACAGTTAGTCAATATTGATAAATATGGCATACTTTGTATTTTAAGTCATAGTAAATAGTCATAAATTAATTATTTCTTATATTATTAGTCATAATCAATGTATGTAGATTTAGTTTTTTAAAAATATTTCAGTCAGTAGTCAAAGATTTAGCATTTTTATTTATAGAAATATATTATTATTATTATTACACAATCAATATTTGTAAATGTAGTAACTGAACTATTTTAGTCAATAGTTATATAGTTTGTATTTTTATATCTACAGTTAGTTGATATTGTTAAATATTGCATTCTTTGTATTTTAAGCTATAGTAAATAGTGATAAATTAATTATTTATTATATTATTAGTCATAATTAATATATGTAGATTTAGTATTTTTTTAATATTTTAGTCAGTAGTCACAAATTTAGCATTTTTATATTTATAGTAATTTATTATTATTATTATTATTATTATTATCATTATTCATATATATATATATATATATATATATATATATATCTTGTATTCTGTTACTTAATTTTTGACCAAATGTCTTGAAAGGCTTAAAAGAATGTGAATACTGTATCTACACATGTAATGTTTACAAACAGGCTGAATTAACATTACCGTGACTTTTGGATCAGGAAGATAGCTGATGCGCACAATGAACATTCTAGAATTGCATATCAAATCGTGTGTCTCTAAATCCCCTTTAAGTCTGACAGATATCTCCATAACACAAAAGGCCTTTTGAGAGAAACCAGAGCATGTATCCATTACAAGCACTTTTTCCACTATCATCATTGACAGACTGCAAGTAGAGACAACTTCTCAGGCCTGCTTAACTTCCAGGAGAAGCTTGCTTCTTCTTTACTGCCAACAGAGATTGGTGATTATGACTGGCTTACTCATGCATTCTCGCTCTTGTCAAAACATTGATAAATGGGTCAACAGTGTAAAATGGAATCGCCATGGTAATGCTTTAGACATCAAAGGCAGAAAGTTGGCGGGACATTCTCCGTGTCATGTTCTGATCAGTCTCAGGATATGACTCTTTCCAGCCGCTCTGCTCAATGAGGAACTGTGCTTCAAAGTGACATTGCTGTTTATGGTCGAAGTCTCTGGGCTTTCATTGTTGGAGAAGCAACTTTGATAATGTACACAAAATTTAAAGTAGATGAACTACAGTAAAGCTACCCTTTTGCAAGCATAGCTACTGTAGGTATAATATAATATAATATAATATATAAATCACATAAAATACCACCGATAAAACAAAATTATTTTATATTTAATAAATGTTATTTTCAAATGGATGTTTTTTTTTGTATTTAAATATTATTGTATTAAAATATTAAGAAAATAATTATTATTTTATGTAACAACAGCACCACCACCACCAACAAAACATACAACATTTTATTCCTTTTTAATCAACTGTCTGAGTTTAGTAGTTAGTCACTACATTAATTTACTCCTCAACACTGCTAGCTGTTGAGAAGAACTGATAACCTATTATTGGAGGGGTGAGTCAATGTATGTGCATGTGTGTGTGTGTGTGTTTAGGTTGATGTGGGTGAGTGCTGATAACATGGTGTAGATTTAAGTTATAGTTATTCCTCAACCCAAGGGATTTTAAGGCTTCTAGTTTCAACCCTTGCCTTAGGCACAACACAAATAAATATAAGTTCAAAGACACACACTTACTCATATAAAATGTAGTTAGATTTTCACGAACACAACATATATCCTTTGGCAGATATATACAACATAAATAACGCAGACTCTAAATCTCTAGGGCATTAACCTTGGCACACACATGCATATATACAACAAAAGCACATGCTGTGTGGTTTATGTACAGGTACACAGATTTCCCAATGCATTCACATCCCCAGGCACAAATGACTTCCACACACGTATACATAAATTCAAACTAATGCACACGCTCATCTGATGATCACGGTTTTGTTGGATCTATGCTCACTATAAATCTGACCCGGGAGTGTAATTATGTGAGGTTATCCCTTTAGATCACTGCAGTGTCACTGTGTGTGGGCATGTGCACATAGAGTGTAGTTGTTATGTGTGTGTGTTGGCCAGTGTCCATAAGTATAGTGTGTGGGTGCTTGTAAATATGTATCTGTTAAGTATATATCTAACCATAAACATGTTTGCGAAGCTTTGTGTTTGCTTGTGATCAGATGGGAAATTATGAAGGAGATGGCCTTTCTTATCTCACTATCTGACCAACAGCACTGTTGTTTTCTAACGGGTCGTGCTCCGCAAAAGACCTCTGACAGGAAGCGATTAAGCCGTTGTTTTTGCGTTGTTTGTGCTTCCTGTTTTCGTCTGAGAGGGGTGAGCACTCTTCACAATGCCCCAATGAACTGATGCACAATGCCAAACCAGGCTCAGACATGTTAGGAAGCAGACATAAATCACATTAGCTTTGAAACTGAGACGATAACATCATCTAAACATGAGCTTTGTCTGTTTGGTTGTGTTGCCGTTGTACTGGACTTCCAGACAATGTAGATGGTGATAAGGTGGGGATGAACTCCAAAAAAAAAAAAACTTTCCTTTTGATGCTTTATAGGAGAAACCATTCCATAAATGATATGTAAACAGTGAACTGGAACGCTACATGAACAGGAATTTGATAACAGCACCCTTCAAAGTGCACAGCTGTAAAAACTGCATACGACCAGCTTCAGTTACCTCAACAAATGCCTTTGCTCACCATATACAAACAGCAAGCACTGAAAGACAATCCGAAGTTGAGAACAACTGTTTACTAGCATATGGTAAGAAGATGGATGACCAGCAGTGGATGTTTGCTTATGCTGGAATATCTTGGAAATTAACAAAATATGAAAGTTTCAAGACCAGTTCAGGCAGAATGTTTCTTGAGAATCTGGAAGGTCAGCTAAACATTTCCTTGCTGAAATACAAGTCAATAAAATTAAATAAATAAATAGACAGACAGTCAGACAGACAGAGCAACACAAAATACCTGAATAAATTGGCATTTTGAAAAAAATAAAATAAAAATAAAATAAATAAAAATGTTGATACCGATAAAGATAGTCACTTGTTTACTTCTTGAATGGATGTCTCAATAATGTCACTTTTTGAATGAATCAGCATTTTTGAATGAATCTTATTAGTCAATGATTGATTGACTCATTCAAAAATACAGTCATGTTTCATTTCTGAATGAATGAACTTCCTAAACAAATTGGTTGAGTGAATGATTCAATGAGTCAAAGACAGTGGCTGCATCCAAAATCGAATACTTCCCTACTATATAGGGAAAACAGTACGTGATGAAATAAGTATATCCAAATTCACAGTACTCATAAAGAAGTAGGCAAAAGTATCCGGATGACCTACTACTTCCAGCATGATTGTGAAGTGTGCATACAATGGACACAATTTTACAATACAATTTTCTATCCCATGAGGCCATGGGAGAGGATTTATTAATGACAGTGACACAACACAACTGACGCTGATAGGTCACATGAAAATGGCAACATGGCGAATGCAGTACGTCCAGATTACATTCACACTATAGAGAACATACTCTTGTCGTGGTCATAAAGTACTTACTTATTCGAAAAAAGTACCTGCTCAAGAGAAATATGAAGTAATTTTTTATTTAACATTTTTTGGTCAATACATAATTCCCACACTCCCATTTGTTGTACCTGATAGCTTTGATGGCTTTATTATTATTCACCAATGTGTCCCAACTTTTGACTGGTAGTGTAGTAGTTTAGCTCCTTTATCTAGGTCAAGCTCTTTGAACAAAAAGTCCCTGTTCACCAAAGATAAAAGACAGATATTTTGTGTCATGGTAGGGGTTTGTTGTTGGGGTTTGTGTCATATCTACCTCTGCAGTTTATTTTCTCTTTCGGTTGAAGAAACGGGTATAACGTTTCCTCACAAGTTGGGACTAGAACAATATTTTGGATCATACCTCTCCGTAGAGAATCAATATTTTCGAATGGGACGTCCTACTGAAAGCTGCCAGAGGCTGAGTAAGTCCTAATATGATTAGTGAGAACAGTTAGAACCCCTCCTTCACTCTCTCCCATACCTCCATCACACAGAGCTCCACAAAAACACTGACAGGACAAATTGAAAACAGAGTGAGGCTGTTAGTCAAAGCCACACCATTTCTCCCTTTTTCTCTCCCTCCCTCATCTCTTACTTTTGCCGCCCAAGGACAAGGACAAAGTTTGTTTGATTTATACTTAGTAGAGGCCATATGAACTCTGCTGACCTTAAGTTGACAATCCCTTTGACCTCTGTATGAAGTTGCTTGACTCTGTGTGTGTGTGTGTGTGTGTGTGTGTGTGTGTGTGTGTATGGAATTCATTTTTGAGTGCCGCCGTGTGTGAATTTGAATGTTTTTCCTCTAGGAGTCTTGCCAATATGGTGTTTATAGAGAACGAACAACTTCATCACCTTGCCGTCTCTATATCCATGAGTGTAAATTATACACGAGGGAGTTGAAATGGATAAAACGGCCAATCCCTGTCTGCAGTGAATCTGTGGTATCAAAGCCCAGTCTATCTAAGAAGTGCGATACACATGAATTTAGATAATCATCCTATTGGATAACACTAAAGTACCCAACTTGGTGCCCATCTTTTTTTTTTTATTTATTCATTTTTTTTTTTAGATATTCAGATCTATTATAAAGCAAGAACAATATAGTTATAATAATAAATAATTAATTTTAAATTATATACCATTTTCTTTAAAATTAAATACAATTATTTTAATTAAATTACATGTAAAAATACATTCAATTTAAATTTTAAGACATTTATATTGTTACAAAAAAACATTTCAAATAAATGCTGTTCTTTTTAACTTTCTAGTCATCAAGAACTCTAAAAGCAATATATCACGGTTTCCACAAAAATGTTAAGTACAAAAATAATTAAGTTTTCAGCATTGATAATAATTAGAAATGTTTCTTGAGCACCAAATCAGCATATCAGAATGATTTCTTAAGGATCATGTGACACTGAAGACCTGGAGTCATGGCTGCTGAAAATTCAGCTAGGAGATATAAAGGGAGTAGTATTAGACTGGTCATGTGATCTCAGGATAACCAACCTTAAGCATAATAAAACTTTATCATATGATCGGAGTGCCTTGTGTAAATGTATATGAATTTAAAGATTTGTCAAAAATACTATTGATTTTCTTAAAGGTACAACTTTTACTTGGCACACTTTAATGCAGGCAGGCCTCTTCACATAAATTCAGAGACAAGAGTTTCACAGAGATTAATATATTATGTGTGTTATCTTTAGCATTAGTCTAAGACCTTGAATAAGTCCCTCGCATTCTGTTTGTATGTCTGGGTTTTAAAAGCCAATCTGTAGAAAGATGTTTAGTAATCTTCATGAGCAAACATGAGTCATAAGTGACAGTATTATTTGGTTTTGGTGCATATGTACCATGTTTGTGAGTGTCTCTCTACACCTCCATCTGTGTTTCTGTATAGCTTGTATATGTGTGTGTCCTGGTGTGGTATATTGGGTCATATCTGCGGTCTGTGTGCTATCCTCTTACAGAGATTAACTCTCTCATCTCTGTCATTTGCTATTCCTGAATGCTGTAATTTACCTTGCCACACTCTGTTTCTCATCTCACAAAAAAAACATGAACACACATCATATGCTCCCAGCCATATTCCCCCTTGAGCTCTCTGGGAAAGAGAAACATGGAAAAGCCGGAGACATGTGCCTGACACTTTAACTTAGGGAGTTAGTGTCAAAAACAGAAACACTACCCATGAGGTTCTTCAAAGTCTGATCTGTCCACATATGGAATCTATGAAACAGTGTTGTGCCACAGTCAGTTCAAACCTCAATATTGAACTGAACAAAAGGAATGTTTCTAGAGCAGGAGCACTTATAAACCAAAAAAAAACAAAAAAAAACAAATAAAATAAAAAACATAGCAGTAGTGGTATTTAACTCTCTTACACTCACAAAGGCTGCAGTTTTTGACTAAAAAAATACAGTAAAACATTAATCTTGAGAAATATAGAATAAAGATTTTTTATTATATTCTAAAATATTATCTAAATATTTTATTATAAATTTTATTATATTCTAAAATATAATTTATTCCTGTGATGACAAAGCTGAATTTTCAGCAGCAAATGATTGGAAGATTCTTTAGGTTTAGATTTTCTTTATACTGTATCAGACCGCTTTAGTTGCGGACTAAATCACTGGTGATAAATACTGCAAAATACACTCTTAAAAATAAAGGTTCCAAAAGGGGGTTTTCACAGCAATGCCATAGAAGAACCAGTTTTGGTTCCCCAAACAACCCTTCAATGAACGGTTCTTAAAAGAACCATTTTTTCTTAGCATGAAGAACATTTTAATAATCTAAAGAACTTTTTTTTCCACTGTAAAGGTTCTTTGTGGAACCATTGATGCCAATAAGAACCTTTATTTTTAAGAGTGTAAGGTATTTCTATAATGAAATCTGAAAACTTTCACTTGCATGAAGCTACATCCACACCAACAGGTGTCAGTATAAAGTCTAAGATCACTGATCAGCCAAAATGGCCAAGATTTGGTTTGTTATAATGGTAAAAGATGATATATTTACCAAGAGGGTCCAATATTGTTATGAGAAAATGTGCAACTTGCAATATGCGTCCTGCCTTCTAAATAAAAGAGCCAATTGGTAAAGTCAGAAGCTCCCATTCCCATAGAATTTGTCTGGGCCAACCTGAAACATAAGCTTTTTAAGGCTATTTGAGCCTATGAAACAATTTATTTATGTTGATGATTTTAAATATGTTAATTAAATGATTTTGATATTTTCCTTTTAAAGAGGTTTTGGTACTCTGTACATTTTTGTAGCCATCAACCAGTTAGCATTGTTATGTTATTTACCTGTGGCTCCAGAGTGATAAGTCACATGGCATTTACAGCTCAGGTGATTGGCTCAAAAATAGTTGTGCCCAGAACTGAACGACCATGAGAGAGAGAGAGAAAAAAAAAAAAGATGGCAGATTTCAAATTGCAAGGTCCTATACGCTAGCTAAGCAACTGCCATTGAAAGTAATGCAGGTATTATAAATCTTTAATTGGCCAGCAAAACATTTAAAAACTAGCATATTATTATTTACTGTTAAACTACACTATCGAAAAAACAAACAAAAAAACAAAGGTTCCAAAATGGGGTTTCTGTAGCGATGTCATTGAAAAACCATTCTTGGTTCCTCAATCAACCATTCAACAATTCTTACAAAAACCAGAACATTTTAATAATCTAAATAACCTTTTTTCACAATAAAGAACCTTTTGTGCAATGGAAGGTTTCAATAGATGTTACAGATACTTAATAGAACAATATATATTATTATTAATATTATAATATATATTAATATTGAGTATGGAAAAAAAGTTCTAAGGAAATATTTTATGAAATTGTTAATGAATTAGGGAGTGTGCTGACATAGGGGATTCCTTCATTCTACACTCATCAAAAGTAAGAACTTGAGAACCAGCGTATAATTTCTGCTTGGTGGGAGAGCAACAGCTTGTGAGATGCAAAACACTCTAATCCCCCCACTGGGGAAATGTACGGTGCTATTTAACACAGCAATAGTCTTTAAACATATAAAACCCCCGTGAAGGAACGCACAGCCTCCAATTCCCACAGCAACCAACCACATGGCCCACAACAAACACTCGCAAGCCATCCCCAATGATGTAGCGTTCCAGACCGTGGCGTTTAATCGCGCTGCAGAGCTCTCTTTTATTCCCCAACAGGTGCAGCTAAACCGCACCAGTCTCGCCCAGCCATGGGACCAGCTTAGTGTGTGCCAGTTTAGTTGGTGTGTGTGCCAAACGCATGGTGGATGTGCCTGCTGCGGGGACATTGTGGAGCGGTTCCTGACGGCTCGCTGGCTCCTGTGTGCTGCCTGGGTTTCAGATCCCTGGAGGACGTGCAATCATCAGTGGTTAGAAAGCTTCCTGTGCAACTAAGCATCTGCTGAAGCCGGCACAGACCTGCCAGGAAAAGATGGTGGAGACTAATGTTAGGGGGGCTGTTTTTGACGAGTCGGGGTCTGTGTGAGAGGAAGTGAGTAATTACGAGTCCCACGCATCATTAGCACCCCCAGTCTGTCTGACAAGGGCGAGTTTCACACTTATTTTGGAACGCCTGAGTTTGTGTGTGTG
>JAFVLL020007074.1:0-26352 GCA_021397915.2 Tor tambroides | reverse complement strand
CTGTCAAACGATTAATCGCGATTAATCGCATCCAAAATAAGTTTTTGTTTACATAATATATGAGTGTGTACTGTGTATATTTATTATGTATATATGCATGTATATATTTAAGAAAAATGTTATATTTGTATATTAAATATATATATATATATTAGTGCTGTCAAACGATTAATCGCGATTAATCGCCTTCAAAATAAAAGTTTTTGTTTACATAATATATGTGTGTGTGCTGTGTATATTTATTATGTATATGTAAATACAAACACATGCATGTGTATATTTAAGAAAAATGTCATGTTTTTATATTAAATATATTTATATATAATATAAAATATAAGAATATAAATATATAAATGTATATACATGTAAATATTTTCAAAATATATGCTGTATGTGTGTGTATTTATATATACATAATAAATATACACAGTACACATACATAATGTAAACAAAAACTTTTATTTTGAATGCGATTAATCGCGATTAATCGTTTGACAGCACTAATATATATAAATATAAATATATATGTAAATATTTTCAAAATATGTACTGTATGAGTTTGTATTTATATATACATTATAAATATACACAGTACACACACACATATTATGTACACAAAAAAAATTATTTTGGATGCGATTAATCGCGATTAATCTTTTGACAGCACTAATAATACACAATATTTGATTTTAATAATGTATCAGTAAATGTTGTAATTATCTTAAACTAAGATTAATGAATGCTTTAGAAGATTAAACTTAAAGTTGCATCTTATGTTGATCTTATGAATTTCCAAAATCAGATTATGCATCAATTTATCATGGATGATTGGTGATTGATCAGTTTATATACTGTTATTCAATTGATTTTGCTAATGAAGCATCTCTTAATTTCCTCTTGAGGCCGTTTGAATCCATCGTGTTGTGATAATACGGCTGGTTTAACTGGATTCGGTGAATGTGGCCGCAGTCCTGAAGCTCTTCTGCCGATATTCACACACAGATGATGTTTCATATCATCCATCATCTCATTAAACAGAATAAGAGCAGACAGACAGCTGAAGCATGAACGTGTGCGTGACGTTCGGTTAGATCAGCCGCTCTTCTCTTCTTCCCCTCTTACTGATGATCTAGTTGATAGGACGATTCTTTCACTGCTTTTCTCCAGCTAAAGGAGAGGTAAGATGCTCTCGTGTATATGTGTGTGTGTTCTGTGTGTCTTTGTGCATGACCATGAACTGAAGTCATTGTCTGAGCAAAGACTGTTTGTTGAGAGAACCTCCTTCTGTTTCATGCCCATATATCTCAGTAGAAGCTCACAGGAGAGTCGAACCCGTTCACCATGAGCGCCTGTGGATCCAACCCTGCCTATAGAAGAGAAAAATCACACTTTAAATGGATAGCTCTCCCAAAATGGATCATTCTGTCATCATTTGCACACCCTCATGTCTTCAGTGGAACGCAAAAGAAGGTATTTTGAAGAACGTTGGGAACCAAACGACTTTGGACTCCATTGACTTTCACTGTATGGATAAATAAAGAATATATTCTGAGAAATGTCCATAGAGTGAAAGCCAGTGTGGTCTAAAGTTGTTTGGTTCACAGTGTTCTTCAAGAATATCTGCTTTTGTGTTCCACAGAAGAAAAGAAAGCCAAACAGGTTTGGAACCACATCAGGATGAATAAATGATGAAAAACTGGTCGTTTTTGGCTGTGCTATTGCTTTACATTTCTCAGAGACACCAACAAGATAAAATTCTCTTCTCCTGAGAAAAAGACCCCACACGTGTCTCCTCTAGGCTTTCAGAAAAGATCTCAATACTGTCTCAAACTGTGCTCAGATTTGGAAAGATAGCAATCAAAAGTCGGAGATCTCATTATTAACTCAGTATTTCTCATCAAATTATCTGAGCTGCTCCACATACATTTTATAGCAGAACATCTACTGAACCTTTGAGAATTTGTGTCTCATTTTAGGAGAAACATCTGAGACTAGAATAAGAGTCTCCTGAGCCGTACAGTTTTCCTCTGAGCAAGTTTTGAAAGCTTCATCGTTGTCCGTGACCTAGTTTCCTATAGTAGACCTGCTCAAAATACCCACTAGAGATGTGAATTGTGCCATTTTCCCCACAATCCCCCTTGATTCTTGTGTGATGTGATGTATTCAAATGCATTTTCGTAGAAAACGAGCTCCATAGATGGTTCTAGAAGTGCTCGACATCTGTTCTCACATCTGTTCAGCTGATGCTCTTCAGAAGTATTTCAGATCTGGCATCAGTTCATTGGGTTTCAATAGCATTACACATGTGAGATTGTGAATGCAGTGATGAATAGAGATAATGACTCAAAATACCTGCTTCACTTCCGCCTCTCAGAGGTTCAGATGAGAAGTTTGATCCACTTTCAGTTACTGCACAAACACATGAGAACATCACAGTATCTCTCTCTGTTCCTCTCAGGCCAAAAGTGTTTGGCTTCCACTCATTCATTTAGAAACCACGTGTTTGTTTGTGCATGAGTGTGTGATGATGATTGGCACCTCTCTAATCCAATGGTTGGTCAGGATTCAGAGGGGGTGGAGATCATGTTGGGCGTGTGTTCCTCTGGGCTCCTCATCTACCGCGACAGACTTCGTATCAACCGCTTCGCCTGGCCCAAAGTCCTCAAGATCTCCTACAAGCGCAATAACTTCTACATCAAGATCCGTCCAGGCGAGGTGAGAACACCATCACGTCTTCTCCAGGTGACCTTCACAGTTTTGGTGAAGCTTGCTGACAAGAGAACGTTTGTTTGTCTCTAGTTTGAGCAGTTTGAAAGCACGATAGGCTTTAAACTACCCAACCACAGAGCGGCCAAGAGACTGTGGAAGGTTTGTGTGGAGCATCACACGTTCTTCAGGTCTGTAGAGGCTCCTGTGCTTCTGTATGCTCGCTGTGTTCTGTGTTCGGTGGTAATCATGGTTTGCATCTCCACAGGTTGGTTTCTCCAGAGACTCCGCCTAAGAAGTTCCTCACACTGGGTTCTAAGTTCCGCTACAGCGGCAGAACTCAGGCTCAGACCAGACGGGCCAGTTCCCAGATCGTCCGTCCGGCACCGTACTTCGAGCGTTCGACCAGCAAGCGCTACACGATGTCACGGAGTCTGGATGGAGGTTTGTTTGCTTTCATTTCTATTTCCAAGTGCATTATGGGATGAGCTTAATTGGTTACGGGATGATCTTGGCAAGGATTATCTATCTATCTGTCTATCTGTCTATCTCTGTCTGTCTGTCTGTCTGTGTGTCTGTCTGTCTGAATGTTTGTTTGTTTGTTTATCTGTCTGTCTGTCTGTCTGTCGTCGGTCTGCTGTCTGTATGTTTATCCGTCTGTCTGTCTGTCTGTCTGTCGTCGGTCTGTCTGTCTGTCTGCTGTCTGTCTGTCTGTCTGTCTGCCTGTCTGTCTGTCTGTCTGTCTGTCTGGTGTCTGTTTGTTTGTCTGTCTGTCTGTCTGTCTGTCTGGTGTCTGTCTGGTGTCTGTTTGTCTGTCTGTCTGTCTGTCTGTCTGTCTGGTGTCTGTCTGTCTGTCTGTCTGTCTGCTGTCTGTCTGTCTGTCTGTCTGTTTGTTTGTTTGTCTGTCTGTCTGTCTGTCTGTCTGGTGTCTGTTTGTCTGTCTGTCTGTCTGTCTGTCTGTCTGGTGTCTGTTTGTTTGTTTGTCTGTCTGTCTGTCTGTCTGCTGTCTGTCTGGTGTCTGTTTGTCTGTCTGTCTGTCTGTCTGTCTGGTGTCTGTTTGTCTGTCTGTCTGTCTGTCTGTCTGGTGTCTGTTTGTCTGTCTGTCTGTCTGTCTGGTGTCTGTTTGTTTGTCTGTCTGTCTGTCTGTCTGCTGTCTGTCTGGTGTCTGTTTGTTTGTCTGTCTGTCTGTCTGTCTGTCTGTCTGGTGTCTGTCTGTCTGCTGTCTGTCTGGTGTCTGTCTGGTGTCTGTTTGTCTGTCTGTCTGTCTGTCTGTCTGTCTGTCTGTCTGTCTGCTGTCTGTCTGGTGTCTGTTTGTCTGTCTGTCTGTCTGTCTGTCTGGTGTCTGTTTGTCTGTCTGTCTGTCTGTCTGCTGTCTGTGTCTGTCTGTCTGTCTGTCTGTCTGCTGTCTGTGTCTGTCTGTTTGTCTGTCTGTCTGCTGTCTGTCTGTTTGTCTGTCTGTCTGTCTGTCTGCTGTCTGACTGTCTGTTTGTCTGTCTGTGTCTGTCTGTCTGTCTGTCCAATATAAAGCCCTCCTCGCCAATGAAACCTCAGCAGAATCTCATCCTCTAAACACACTCGCTCTTCAGCTAGTCCATCAAACCCAGCTCCTCACCGACTACAGCTACAACCCCAAAACCATTATTAAAGAAATTGACAAAAATCTAAAAGACACTCATGATGAATCTCTAAAAATACACTTTGACCTTCAAAATAAACTCCAATGCTACTCAACCCTATACAGAACCACTAAATTTGCCAATTGTTTATTGATTAAACCATTTAAAGAAAGACAAATCCTCTCCAAATACAGATTTAGTAACCATGATTTAGAAATAGAGAGAGGAAGACATAGAACAAGAGCAGAGGATCTGTAGACACTGTGATCTATAGCAAATAGAGGACAAGAAACACTTTCTGCTGATTTGTCCTAAATATCACAATGTGAGGGAAACATTTCTCCCCAGATTTGAAGCCCTGATCCCACCATTTACTGAACTTAGTGATACTGAGAAAATGCCCTTCTTACTTGGAGAAGATGATAACACAGCTGCACTAGCTGCAAAATATGCATTAACCATTCACAATGTTAGATGTTAAACATGATTAATGTGAAACTGACTTACTTTATCTCTTCATTTATTTAGATGGATTTAGATGGATTTTATTTATCATTATTATTTATGTTATTTATGTTGTTGTTGGTATATATATGTTAATGCTTTGGCAACATTGTGTTACACAGTCATGCTAATAAAGCTGAATTGAATTGAATTGAATTGAATTGAATTGTCTGTCTGTCTGCTGTCTGTCTGTCTGTCTGTCTGTCTGTCTGTCTGTCTGTCTGTCTGGTGTCTGTTTGTCTGTCTGTCTTCTGTCTGTCTGTCTGAGAGTCTGTATATTTGTCTGCCGTCTGTATGTTTTTCTGTCTGTCATCTGTTTGTCTCTCAGTATGTCAGTATGTCTGTCTGTCTGTCTGTCTGTAGATATTTAATATTAGCCGTTTTTTTCTTTGAAACTTTAGCAAAACTAATGATATATAGTTGTCGTGATATCAAATGGTTCATGTTTGTCTGTTGTTCGTCTGACGTCATCATCTCATTGCATCTCACTAGAGTTTGAGTGTCTGTCATCTGCTTTGCTGGACTTCCTGTTTGCTCTGCTCATCCTCAGTATCAGTCATTAGCAGACGTCTGTTTTCTCTGAACAGCCTGGCTTTATTTTATCTTCCCTTGTGAAAGAGTTTTCAGGCATAAGCGCGGCTCGCGGCAGGACAGGGATTTTCGGCTCATTAACCTGTAATCTCGGCTCCTGAGGCCTGGAACGCGTTTGTTTCATTTCCTGCTTCTGGTTTAATTGGAGAATTTCTGTTGTGTTGCAGCATAAAGCCGGCGGTCTCAGAGCGCATTACTGCACTGCGCTGCGCGTGAATACTAACACACATGATTGAAGAATGAATGGATGTGTTCAGTGTAGAGAGTGTGCTGCATCTTTAATTATCTATTCTCGCTAAACATCTGATTAAATTAATCAAACATTATAATGATGGGTTTCTATACTTAAGGTAGAAAGATAACTCTCTAGTTTTTTGACAACTAGTAGTTAGAGAATACTCATTATCTGGATAATAACTGGTTCAAGTGTTTGGTACAGTGACCTTAAAAAGTATTTGGACACTTCAGTCACACACATAAATGTCTGAATGTCACTGAATCAGATATAAAATATAATTGTTTGTGGTTAATTAGTGGATGATGTTGGTAATTAATGGGATTCTCTCTATCTGTGGTTCCTCTGAACATCCACTAAAAATCACCAAAACACCCCCCGATTCAAACCAGTGTCATTTTAGTATCGAGATACTATTATATATATATATATATATTTTTTTTTATGTTTTTAATTATTTTTCATCTTTGGCATTTTCATTTTAAATTTAATTAAAGTTTTAGGAATTTTGTTGTTTTTGTCATTTATATATATATATATATATATATATATATATATATTTTTTTTTTTTTTTTAAATGTGTCTATATAATGTTATTATTAATTTTTATTTCAGTTTTCAGTTATTTTGTACAGCAAGCTGTAATAAATTGACATTTTGCTTTGGCAACTAGCTGAAATAAAATAATTTTTACAAATATTTTTTTAAATTTTATTTCAGTTAACATTTAATTTATTTAAAACATTTTATGGGTTTAGTTTTAGCTTATTATACTAACCCTGATTCCAACACATTGAGACTTCACACATAATGAAGAAACGTAACGTTAGTGAAGAAAACAATCCTGTAGATACAGACACTGATGAAGGACATTCAGACTTTTATAAATGTGACTGAGGTGAATAGACACTTTCAGAGGTTAATGTATATTTCTGCATGTGATCTAGTCGTGTGCATTAGTGTCTGTGATGCTGTGTTTGCTCAGATGTGTGTGTGTGTGTGTGTGTGTGTGTATGTGTGTGTGTGTGAATCTCCTCAGCTCAGCGGACGCCAGTCAACACAGCGACAGTCAATGTAAATGGCACTAGACCAACAGGTAGAGACGTTTCTCTGTATCCCTGATGCTTGTAGATACAGAAGCCTCTCCGTCTGCTTGACCCTGATAGTTTGAGGTTGCGTGTGCATGCGGCAGGCATGCGCTGGTGCTTTAGCGTGCTTCTGCTTCAGACGCCTTTGATTTTGCACATGCTGTGGCTGCGTCAGTGTTGTTTTACAATCATTGAGATACTAATAGTTTTTATTATATTATAAATTAGTTTTTTAATTTTATATTTCATGTTTTCATTTTTATCCTAGTTAAAGTTTTAGTAATTTTATGTTTTTGAAATATTTATTATTATTATTATTTTATATATGTTGATGTAGTTTTTATTAATTTTATTTCAGTTTTAGTTTTAGTTATTATCAGTTTAAAATAAATGAAAATGAGAAATGTTGCTTTTGCAACTAGCTGAAATAATGTTTTTATTTTATTAAATTACTTTATTTTTTATTATGTTTTAATATGAGTACTTAATATTTAATACTACATTAATAATTATATTAGATTGCTTCATATCTTTTATACTAATCATAATTAATAATATTCATAATATTTTATTAATCATTTTTAGATGATTTTAATTGTTTTTTAAATTATTTTATTAATAATATTCTATTAGTAATTTTATTTAGTGATTTTTATTTCAGTTTGTAACTTTAATAACCCTGTCGGATGGCTGTGTTTGTGAATGTCTCTAACAGTCTGGTTAAAATAAGCCAAAGTGTTTCTTCTTTCTGGGTTTTATGAGTCTGTATCTCTTCTCACTGAAACATCATTATGTGTGTGTCATTGTTCTTGTTTATTGATTGATGCAAAGTTCAATATTAGAGGCAAAAATGAGGAAAACTAGCACTGCATCACTTAACCAGCATCATGTTCAGACTCAGTTCTTCTGTAGAAATCACTCAATATTGTACCGCGGTACAATCATCAGTAATTACAGCTTCTTTAGAGCTTTTAGAGCAACAAATCGTGAATCACAGTGAATCCATCACGATTACGCCCTACACCAGTTACAATGATTTCTTTTGTAAACTTTGTGTGAAAAATTGACTTTGCAAACTTCCAGAAGTTAAAAGCACCATATCCAAAAACATTGCATTTATATTCCCTGAGCTCTGCTTAGATTAGATTAGATTCAGCTTTATTGTGCAGAGTATAAGTACAGAGACAGTGAAATGCAGCAATGCAAGGGTTTATTGCACCAGAAACAGTCATTTAGTTTTTCCTTGATCGTTACCCAGCTTCTCTTTGATGATTATAAATAAACTTGTTCTCATAAACAACCTCTGTAATGACTGACTAACCTCTTCACATGTAACTGAATGGACATGCTTGCTGTGTTCACACGTGTGTGTGTGTGTGTGTGTGTGTGTGTTTGCTGCCATTATCAGCTAATGAGCTCATGCTTATGACATCACAACTATGAAGATTCATGATTTCCTATTAGTTTAGTTGATTAAATGTGTTTTCTTAGTGCATTGAAGTATTTTGTTTCGGAGAGAACAAAAAATCTGGATTTATAAACGATATATAATGCTGTAGATGATGTACTGCATGCATTGATGGATCCATGAGGAACATTTAACAGCCATAGAATCTTTCTATTGATCAAAAGGTTCTTTAGATTATTAAAAAGTTCTTTACATTAAGAAAAAATGGTTCTTTTAAGATCTGTTTAAAGAAAGATTTTTTGTTGAATCAAAAATCACTGCGAAAACATCCTTTAGGAACCATTATTTTAAACAATGTGTGTAAATAATATTATATTTTAAGTAAACAATCAAAGGCAATAGTAAAGATGCAGGATAAAATAATTCTGTCTTTATTCAGTGATATAATGCAGGCAGTGTTTGTTGTAGTGAATGCAGATGCAGCACTGATGTCTGTGTGTGTGTGTGTGTGTGTGTGTGTGTGTGTTTGTGTGTGTGTAGAGATGGGTACGGCCTTGTACGGCACAGCCAAAGGCATTGCCGTGAGTGACCTCATCACCACGGTAACGCCGGAGAAGAAAGTTGAGGAGACGCGTGAGGAGGAGCGTGAGGACACTCAACTGGTGCTGGTGGAGAGTGTGTCGGTGCTGGAGGAAGAGGACGAGACCACGAAAGCCACGGAACCATCGCTGCCTAGCCCACCGACACCGGCCCGACAGGACACACGGGTAAACAAACCCTAACTAACATTAACTAACCCACCGACACCGGCCCGACAGGACACATGGGTAAACTAACCCTAACTAACATTAACTAGCCCACCGACACCGGCCCGACAGGACACACGGGTAAACAAACCCTAACTAACATTAACTAACCTACCGACACCGGCCCGACAGGACACACGGGTAAACAAACACTAACTAACGTTAACTAACCCACCAGCCCGACAGGACACATGGGTAAACTAACCCTAACTAACGTTAACTAACCCACCGACACCGGCCTGACAGGACACACAGGTAAACAAACCCTAACTAACGTTAACTAACTCACCGACACCGGCCCGACAGGACACACGGGTAAACTAACACTAACTAACCCAGCGACACCGGCCTGACAGGATACACAGGTAAACAAACCCTAACTAACGCTAACTAGCCCACCGACACCAGCCCGACAGGACACACGGGTAAACAAACCCTAACTAACACTAACTAACCCACCGACACCGGCCTGACAGGACACACGGGTAAACAAATACTAACTAACCCACCGACACCGTTAGTTTACACATGTAAACTAACCCTTACTAACACTAACTAACCCACAGACACCGGCCCGACAGGACACATGGGTAAACAAACACTAACTAACTCACCAACACTGTTAGTTTACACATGTAAACTAACCCTTACAAACACTAACTAACCCACCAACACTGGCCAGACAGGACACATAGGTAAACTAACCCTAACTAACGCTAACTAACCCACCGACACCAGCTTGACAGGACACACGGGTAAACAAACCCTAACTAATGCTAACTAACCCAGCGACACCATCCTGACAGGACACACGGGTAAACAAACCCTAACTAACGCTAACTAACCCACCGACACCGGCCCGTCAGGACACACGGTTAAACAAACCCTAACTAACGCTAACTAACTGACCGACACCGGCCCAAAAGGAAACACGGGTAAACAAACCCTAACTAACACTAACTAACCCACCGACACTGGCCCGACAGGACACACGGGTAAACAAACACTAACTAACCCACCGACACCATTAGTTTACACATGTAAACTAACCCTTACTAACACTAACTAACCCACCGACACCGGCCCGACAGGACACACGGGTAAACAAACACTAACTAACTCACCGACACCGTTAGTTTACACATGTAAACTAACCCTTACAAACACTAACTAACACTAACTAACCCACCGACACCGGCCCGACAGGACACATGGGTAAACAAACACTAACTAACTCACCGACACCGTTAGTTTACACATGTAAACTAACCCTTACAAATACTAACTAACCCACCAACACTGGCCAGATAGGACACATAGGTAAACTAACCCTAACTAACAGTTCTGCTTCTCTGTCTGTTCATGCTTTCGCTGGATCAGACTGATTTCACAGACACTGCTGTCGATGGAGATTTAACGGCCACCGAGGTTTGTGATCTGAGCTCAACTCAGAAAATCAAGCAGAAAAACAAGAATGCAATAAACGATTGCAGTAATTAGATTGCTCATTAAGATATGGCAGGGCTGTTAATGTTCTTATTAAACTTTAATCTGATAATGACCAATAATCATAATTGTTTTTCTAGAGATGGAAACATTAAGCCTGTGATGTTAATGAGTTTAGCCTCCTGTTGATCCCAAACGTCTCATTCCTTCATATCAGCATTTACTCTCATGTGTCATAATTTCCCATGCTTTTTGTGTCTTTTGTGCAGTCGGATCAGGAGGATGAATCTGAAGCAAAGACGCAGGTAAGATTCAACAGCCTGTACTTAAATATTAAAACACTTTGTTTTATACACTTATACTCTGTAAATATGATTTTTCAAAGTTGTAAATAAAGAATATTAGAGTATGTTTTAAAAGAAAACACTATTTTAGCCTTTCTACTTCGGTACTTGCCATTTATTTGTAACTATTTGTGAAATTTACTAGTGATTTCTGACTGAAAATTGTTTTAAGAATAAATCCATATCATATTTTTTAGTGTACATTGATTTTAAAAAAATGGTGTAAAAACAATTTTCACTCAGAAATAACTAGTAAATTTCACAAATAATTACAAAGAATCAGCAAGTAACACACTGAAATAAATGTGAATTTTTGAAATGGTATTTTCATACTTTTATTAACCTTTTTATTGATTGTTTTATAAAAAGAATATATATATATATTATTAAAAATATTTTATTAATAATAGTAATATTATAATTTATAAAACTGATATAAATATATAAAATAAATACTGCATATAAAATATTTATTAAAAATATATTTTATATTTATATTTATATTTATATTATATTTATATATACAGTACAACCTTTTTTCACTGTAGTCAACCCAGATCAACCCAGTGATCTGAATCTGTCTATAGAGTGAGTACGGTCACTGTGTGTGATATATATTCTCAGTATAACTCAATCTCTCATTCCTCGTGTCTTATTTTTAATCTGTATAGTGTTGAGCCGTATGTGTGTGTGTCTGAGCGTTTCCTGACAGACACTGAGAGAGTGTGAGATGTGTGTGTTGCTGCTGTTGTGTTTTACCGCAGTAACACAAAGACACACGAGACTGAACGAATGAATAAATCTGTTTCCTTCAGCCCAGTTTCATCAGGCGAATTAAAGGAGAGAATGTGTTTGTGAGACACAGTAAGCTGATGTTAGAGGTTGGTAAGGAATGGATGTGTTTTAACTCGAGACTGCACTCGTGCTGCTGCTGTGTTCATGTCTGTGATTTATCCCAGCAGCACTGATGTGTGTTTGTGTGTGTTTGCAGCGGCAGTGAAGCTGATTAAATCACTGAAAATGAATTTTATACCTTGTGTGATTAGCTCTCTGTGTTTGCAGTGTGTGCAGCTGAACAGATTTTTATGCATGTCAGTTAATTGTTTCCATACAGTGCTTTGATTGCATTTAATTAGTTTCATGAGGCAAATTAAAGGAGAGAGTCTGTTTTTCAGAACGTTTATAACGAATCATCTCTGTGTGATTTAATTGCTATTGCATGTTACTGAAGACATGCAAGTAATTTATTGATAAAGGAGTTTGTTTTGAGTGCTCGCTGAGGATTGTTTGTTGTATTTCCACTAGTTCTAATCTGGTTAACCCTTTGTTGCTGTTTGGTCATTTTGGACCGGAAAATCTTGCGTTTAACTTTTTTAGAATTTTTTGGAATGGTACGAAAGTTGGTAAAGTTGCAAGGCACTCGCAATGTGAAAAACACACACACAAAAAAATCATGGACATGATTTGAAAAGGTGAAATGGTCCTGAAAAAGTAGATGTACTTGTACTGTTCGCGGTCAAAAATGATCACATTGGAAACGAATGGGAAGTGTAAGCGTTTGGGTCTGTGTCCAAACAAAATCTGACTGAAAGCTAATTTTTTTGTGATACCAACCTCAAACACAACACAACTTGTTTAGATTTATGCCTGTGATTTTCTCACAGTTTTAAAGACATGTTTTGAAAAAAATGCATCATATATAATTTTAAAATGGCATTTTAGTGCATTTTTCTTAATAATAAACTTTTGTAATTTTTTAAAATGTTGTACATTTTTTCACTTCAGCAATAATCTGCCAAGTGTCTTGTTTAAAAAGAGATCAAACTAAACTGTCATCAATTTTGAATGCTTTGAAGCACAGACTTAAGTTGAAAATATCATTTTCAGGTCTATGCTCCAAAAAAAAAGGTTAAGAGGTAATAAATGGATCATAACTATTCCAAAAACTAAAATACTACAAAAAATCCGCACACTCTCAAAAATCAAAAATTACACTGCTTTCATCTCGCTTGTGACTTTTTGATTTTTGAGAGTGTGCAGACTTTTTTCTAGTATTTTTGGGAAACTTTTTTGGTTGGATTGCTTTGAAGGCGCAGTGAGTCTCTGGCTGTTTTTCTCATAACTATTCCATAAATGTGAGCCTGGAGCACAGAAGCAGTCTTCAGTAGCACAGGTATATTTGTAGCAATAGCCAACAATACATTGTATGGGTCAAAATTATCCATTTTTCTTTTATGACAAAAATCATTAGGATATTAAGATCATGATCCATGAAGATATTTTGTACATTTCCTACCGTAAATATATCAAAACTTAATTTTTGATTAGTAATATGCATTGCTAAGAACTTCATTTGAACAACTTTAAAGGAGATTTTCTCAATATTTAGATTTTTTTGCACCCTCAGATTCCAGATTTTCAAATATTGTCCTATCCTAACAAACCATACATCAATGGAAAGATTATTTATTCAGCCTTATGACTGGTCCAGGGTCAAAAATATGATTTACCTACAATAAAATCCCATAAAACATAATCCCATAAAAAACATCGAACTAAAAATATAGTCATTAATTTCATTGAAACAAAAACCACGTGAGCAGCACCAGAGCCTGAAGTAGGGATGAATCTTTGTTAGGACTCTTATCATTTCCAGCGATATCGTGGACTTGATCGCACAGATACTATTAGAACTGAACTGAGCTGATGACGACGTCAATCAATTCAATGATGAACTGTCTTTAACTGAAAACTGAGTGTTTGCTATTGTCCTTCTGCATTATTGACACACTATATTCCTATTTGATACTGTAAAGCTGCTTTGACACAATCTGTCTTGTTAAAAGCGCTCTATAAATAAAGGTGGCTTGACTTGTGTGTGTTCAGGAGATCGAGCGAACGCCAGACGAGCTTCTGAAGCATCAGACCAACATCAGCGAGCTGAAGCGGACGTTCCTGGAGGGAGAACCGGACCGGACGGGTCTGACCGAGTGGGAGAAGCGTCTGTCCTCGTCTCCGCTGCGATCGCCGCGTCTGGACGAAGCGCCCATGATCGAGCCGCTGGAGCCGGACGAGGTGAGGTCTTCACAAGCCCATGCGGGTGACTTTAAACCAGACGCTGCTGTGATTATTTGTTAAAAGATGCTGGTCTTTGAAAGGGATCTGAATGCAGTCGTTTCAGACGAGAGCGACAAACCATTTTCCGTCGACAGAAAGCCTCTTATTGATTTTGTTTTTCCGCTCCAGAAACACTCACGGTTCTGGCGTTTAGCTGCTCTAAGCACTTCAGCTCAGAGAAAACCATTATGTGCCGCTTACATAAAACCAGACAGAGAGAAAGATGGGAAAAATCCTGTCCTTAATCAGGATCTGTGTGCTGCGTTTCTGAAGAATTATCTCAACATCCTTCTCAATTGAAGACTTGTTTTCAGAGAAAGAAATTTAAAAAATACATTTTGTGAGATTTATATTATATATATTATAAACCTCATATTTATTTATTTAAAATGTATTTTATATTTATTTACTTATTTATTTTTTGAATGTTATGTTTAACTTTTTCAATTTATGATTCATGTATTTAGAAATTATTTTATATATTATATTATATTAGAAATTCTTTTATATATTATATTTTATTATATTAGAAATTATTTTATATATTATATTTTCCATATATTATTTTTATGTAATTGTGTTGATCTAATGATGTTTTGTCTAATTTCATTTTTATTATAAATCTCTCAAAAAATATTTAATATTATATTAATATTAAAGAAATTGTGTGTGTGTGTGTGTGTGTGTTTGTGTGTGTATGAAATTGTATTTTGTGAGATTTATATCAAATATATTATGAACCTCACATTTATTTATTTAATTTTTAAATTTCTTGTAGCCATTTTTTTAATCAAAACTACTGGCCATGATTTTTTCAAATTAATTATTATTAAAATAATTAGACGTGATGTGGTGCATGTGAAGCACAAAATCTTGTTTTTCCTTTGAATTAAGATTATTCTTTTTACCCCATTGGCAGATTTTTTGTGGTTTTAAGCAAAAACTAACAAAATTTTGCTAACTTTCTCAGAAAACAAAACTAATATCTTAAGTCAATTTGCTTCTCAAGTAAACGTATCTTGTTTCAACAAGACAAAAATACTAAATAGAAAAAGTGCAGTGCATTCACAACTCACTGAGTTCAGCTCCATCATTTTGACTCTTTTTTTAATGTCTGTTGCTTTAGGTCAAACAGGAAGCAGCGGTGGAGATACAGGAAGTGGCCGCAGCAGCTCTGGAGCCGCAGGAAGAGAAGGTTGATGTGGTAGGTGATCCATTCCTCCAATGATCTCTGAGCTCCTCATCAGATGCTCATAGTCATGATGAATGATGTGAGTCATTGAGCTCTGTCTGTCTCAGTCTTCATGGATCAGGCGTGACTAACCGTGCTTTTCCTCCAGTCTGCTAACATGATCTTTGTGTGTCACATGTAGGAGTCTGACGGGTGGGTCATTATAAACAAGGTTCCTCCGTTTGAACCAGATAAACTTCCTCCAGTCCAAGCAGAAACGGTTTCTCGTAAGATACCAGAGAAGGTTTCTACCGTAGTACAAGAACAACCTCCTCCAGTTGAGCCAGAAAAACCTTCGTCCGTCGTATCTGAAGAGCTTCCTCCAGAGAAAACTCCTTCTAAGATTCCAGAAAAGGTTCCTACTATAGTACAGGAGACATTTCCTCCAGAAAAACCTTCTTTGATTGTATCTGAAGAGGTTTCTCCAGATAAAACTTCTCCGAAGTTACCAGAAAAGGTTTCTACAACAATACAAGAAAAGTTTCCTCCAGAAAAACAATTTTCCGTCGTATCTGAAGAGGTTTCTCCAGAGAAAACTTCTCCGAAGTTACCAGAAAAGGTTTCTAAAACAATACAAGAAAAGTTTCCTCCAGAAAAACAATTTTCCGTCGTATCTGAAGAGGTTTCTCCAAGGAAAATGCCTTCTAAGATACCAGTAAAGGTTTCTATCATAGTACAGGAGACGTTTCCTCCAGAAAAACCTTCTTTGATTGTATCTGAAGAGGTTTCTCCGAAGAAAATTCCTCCGAAGGTACCAGAAAAGGTTTCTACGGTGGTCCACGGAAAGGTTGAACCCATAAAGGTTCCTTCTGTTGGTTCTTCAGAGGATGTTCCTCCTAAAGTACCACCAAAAGTCCCTCCAAAGGTTCCAGAGAAGAAACACATCGCCAGCTACAGATTCATATCCGCCTCGAGTACGGCGCCGTCCGGCGAACCTCCAGAAGATAAACTCACCGGATCTCAAGAGGGTTTGCAGATCAGCAGATCTTATGAGTCCAGTAAGATGCGTCTCCGCTCTCCGCTCCGATCTCCGGCGGATCTCAGCAGAACGTCTCCGACGGCTCGAGTGGTAGGATTCTCCACGTCTCGCTTCTCCTCGGCCTGGCTTTGAGATCTCAAACAAACTCTGAAGCCAGAGCTCCACACACGCTCCTGATTTGAGTTCAGTTGTTTTGGTCTGACACAAATCCCTCCAGCTGGAATTTGCTGTCGCTGTTTGTTGTTTTGAGGCTCTTCCCACCGACCCTGAGAGCAGGAGCCCGTTTTCTTCATTGTTTTGGAGAATGCCGTTGCTTTGCTTTAGTCACGACTGAGGAACGGCAGCATCTTTGTTTTGCGCTCTGGCTGCTGCTGCTGCTGCTGGATATGAGGGTTTATTCATAAGAGAGTCTCTTTTATCTTCAGAGATCATGAGTCAAACGGCTGCAGAAGGTCTACATTATAAACTAGATAACTTCAAGCTTTTAAAACTTTTTTAAACATTCTGGTCTAGCTTTATCAAGCCAACTTCAAAGTGTGTCACAACATTCTGGTCTGGCTTTACCAAGCCAACATCAAAGTTTGTTATAATATTCTGGTCTAGCTTTATCAAGCCAACTTCAAAATTTGTCACAATATTCTGGTCTAGCTTTATCAAGCCAACATCAAAGTTTGTTACAATATTCTGGTCTGGCTTTACCAAGCCAACATCAAAGTTTGTTACAATATTCTGGTCTGGCTTTGCCAAGCCAACATCAAAGTTTGTTACAATATTCTGGTCTGGCTTTGCCAAGCCAACATCAAAGTTTGTTACAATATTCTGGTCTGGCTTTGCCAAGCCAACATCAAAGTTTGTTACAATATTCTGGTCTGGCTTTGCCAAGCCAACTTCAAAGTTTGTTACAATATTCTGGTCTGGCTTTACCAAGCCAACATCAAAGTTTGTTACAATATTCTGGTCTGGCTTTGCCAAGCCAACTTCAAAGTTTGTTACAATATTCTGGTCTGGCTTTACCAAGCCAACATCAAAGTTTGTTACAATATTCTGGTCTGGCTTTACCAAGCCAACTTCAAAATTTGTCACAATATTCTGGTCTGGCTTTGCCAAGCCAACATCAAAGTTTGTTGCATAATATTCTTGTCTGGCTTTATCTGCCAACATCAAAGTTTGTTACAATATTCTGGTTCAGTTTTACTGCCAACATCAAAGTTTGTTACAATATTCTGGTCTGGCTTTATCAAGCCAACTTCAAAATTTGTCACAATATTCTGGTCTGGCTTTGCCAAGCCAACATCAAAGTTTGTTACAATATTCTGGTCTGGCTTTATCAAGCCAACTTCAAAATTTGTCACAATATTCTGGTCTGGCTTTACCAAGCCAACATCAAAGTTTGTTACAATATTCTGGTCTGGCTTTACCAAGCCAACTTCAAAATTTGTCACAATATTCTGGTCTGGCTTTATCAAGCCAACATCAAAGTTTGTTACAATATTCTGGTCTGGCTTTACCAAGCCAACTTCAAAATTTGTCACAATATTTCGGTCAGTTTTTCACTTCAAGCCAACTTCAAAATTTGTCATAATATTCTGGTCTGGCTTTGCAAGCCAACATCAAAGTTGTTACAATATTCTGGTCTGGCTTTACCAAGCCAACTTCAAATTTGTCACAATATTCTGGTCGAAGCTTTATCAAGCCAACATCAAAGTTTGTTACAATATTCTGGTCTGGCTTTACCAAGCCAACTTCAAAATTTGTCACAATATTCTGGTCTGGCTTTGCCAAGCCAACATCAAAGTTTGTTACAATATTCTGGTCTGGCTTTACCAAGCCAACTTCAAAATTTGTTACAATATTCTGGTCTGGCTTTACCAAGCCAACTTCAAAATTTGTCACAATATTCTGGTCTGGCTTTGCCAAGCCAACATCAAAGTTTGTTACAATATTCTGGTCTAGCTTTATCAAGCCAACATCAAAGTTTGTTACAATATTCTGGTCTGGCTTTATCAAGCCAACTTCAAAATTTGTCACAATATTCAATATCACAAAATTTGATGTTGGCTTGAGAAAGCCGGACCAGAATGTTTAAAAAAAGTTTTAAAAGCTTGAAGTAGTTTGAAGTTTTAAGTAGTTTTAAAGACTAAAGTTTGAAGGTTTTGAAGATGATCAGTCTATTAGAAAAACTTGAACATTCCGTCAGTGTAAGTCTATGGGATTTTTATCAATTTCAATTTTTATGAAAACTGTAAGTCCAATCAGTTAGAAAAGATATAGCACACTAAGTCAGAACAGTCTGAGTAGGAGATACAGTCAACAGATTTAGAATAATAATATTGAATTTAAATCGCATTTCAGTAAGTTGGCTTTCTCATGCCAAATTAATAAATGTCCGAGTTCGTTCATCTCACAACAAAAAAAAAACAAGATTTTCTCACTTAGTATTTTTGTCTTGTTTTCCAGTACAAATATCTGAACATTCTTAAATCAAGATACATTTACTTGAGAAGCATGATGACATTTGATATTAAGTTTTTGAAAAAAAAAACCCCCTCAAAAATAAGTGACTTTTTTTTTCTTAAAACGAGAAAAAATATCTGCTAATGGGGTCAGAAAAGTAATCTTGTTTTCCCTTGGAATTAAGATTATTTTTCTGACTCCACTGTAAATGTATCTGGATTGAAGAATGTTTAAATATTTTTTTTTTTTTTTTTTTTGCAGTGCTTATCTTTTATCTTCTATTCTAATATAGTCACTATTATTTTAGTTGTCTGCTAATAATTTCTCATCAGTTGTGCTCTGTTTACAAATGCAGAATTTAGTTTAGTTAGTCCTTTAGTTATTTATTATTCAAGCAGAGTCTCTGTGTAATGTATTGCGTAAAAACAAGACTGCATTTATTTGATCCAAAGTACAGAAAAAACAGTAATATTGAGAAATATTTTTACTATTTATAATAACTGTTTTCTGTGTGAATATCTGTTAAACTGTAATTTATTTCTGTGATCAAAGCTGTATTTTCAGCATCATTACTCCAGTCTTCAGTGTCACATGATCTTCAGAAATCATTCTAATATGCTGATTTGCTGCTCAAGAAACATTTCTGATTATTATTATTAATATTCAAAACAGTCGAGTACATTTTTTCAGGATTCTTTGATGAATAGAAAGATTCAAAGATCAGCATTTATCTGAAATAAAAAGCTTTTGTAACATTATACACTACGCCATTCAAAAGCTTGCAGTCAGCATATTTTTTTTTTAGGGGAAAGAAATTATAGAAATTAATACTTTTATTTAGCAAGAATGCATTAAATTGATCAAAAGTGATGATAAAGACATTTATAATGTTACAAAAGATTTCTATTTCAGATAAATGCTGTTCTTCTGAACTTTCTATTCATCAAAGAAACCTGAAAAAAAAATTTACTCAGCTGTTTTCAACATAATAATAATAATAATAATAATAATAATAATAATAAATGTTTTTTTTAGCAGCAAATCAGAATATTAGAATGATTTCTGAAGGATCATGTGACTGGAGTAATGATGCTAAAAATTCAGCTTTGAAATCACAGGAATAAATTACATTTTAAAATATATTCACATAGAAAACAGTTATTTTAAATAGTAAAAAATAATTAAATATTTTACTGTTTTTGCTGTACCTTAGAACAAATAAAGACAGGCTTGGTGAGCAGAAGAGACTTCTCTAAAAAAAACATTAAAAATCTTACTGTTCAAAAAGTTTGTTTTAATTTGTTTTATTTAATTTATTAAATACTTAATAAACAAATTTAATACATTTTAATATAATAGAGCTGGATATACTTGTATTATATTAAACCAAAGGCAACATTTACTTTACAATCAAGTCTGATTTTTGGCCCTTCCTATTAAAAAAATTGGGAATCTAATCTAAACATTCTTAAATCAAGATACATTTACTTGAAAATCAAAATTACTTAATATATTAAGTCTTGTTTTCTTGAAAATGTGGTAAAATTGATTGAATTTATGTTTAAAATGAGAACGAATATCTGTCAGCGGTTTATTTCCTTTATGCCATGGACAGATATTTTTCTATTTTTAGGCTTAAACTCACTTTTATCCGAAAACAAGACTTAATATCTCATTTGGCTTCTCAAGTAAAGGTTTTTCTTGATTATAAAATGTTTAGCTTAGGGAAAAGACAAAGACAAAATACAAAATAAGATGAAAATGCTTAGTAAGAAAAGTTTTTGCAGTGTTGAAGTCATGTTTCTGAACTCCGTATATTTGCAGAGCACTTTTAATGAGGCTACTCTTTATAAAAGGAGCAATCTTTGTTTTAAAATTGACTTCAGACGCAGACTAATAAAACTCTTAATAAATCTGCTGGTGAAGCACCAAACACTTGCACTTCTGCAAATTAACAGCATTCTGTAGGCATCAATCCATCAGCTTGGTGTTAGCGCCACCTGCTGGACAAACCTTATAAATCACATCATTGTTGAGCTGCTTAAATCCTTCTCTGACCGAACCGATCCGCTCACTCTCACTGTTTGCATGTCACTGGTGTGTTTGGCTCAGAAAGGATTTATGCAGCTGTATTTCCAGCCTTTAGGTGAGACAACTCTAATTTGAAGTTGAAAAATGCATTTTTTAAAGGGGTGGTTGATTGCGATTTCACTTTTTTAACGTTAGTTAGTGTGTAATGTTGCTGTTTGAGCATAAACAATATCTGCAAAGTTACGAAGCTGAAAGTTCAATGCAAACGGAGATATCGTCTTTTAAAATTCTGGCTTTTTAAGGCCAACAAACACGACAGGTAAGGGACTACAACGAGTTACTTCCCGGGTCATATACGTCACGGACCCAGATAAACCCCGCCCCCGGGAACATGCAGCAAAGGGGCGGGGCCATGCTACGCTGCTTTAGAGAAGAGGAAGAGAAAACTAGGGGTGCACGTAAAAATCTAAATATATGAATCGCGATTCTGTCTTCTATTGATTCTAATGGATTCACAAGTTTCAAAATCATTAAAGCAGCTGTTCTTAATACTGCATCTCTCTCTCTCCAGCTCTCTCTCGCTCTCTCTCTCTCTCATTCAGATCGTCAGATCAGCTCCAACAAACTGTTCCAATTATACACTTATTTTCACATAGCTATGAGAAGGGTTATACATGGACGCGCGTGCGGTTGCTGTGCTGTATTAAAGCTTAAATCAGTAAAAACCGTATATTAAAAGCTATCAGAAGCAGTAGCACTTACAAATAACAGCGTATCTAAAAGTATGAACCAAAAAAAACCATTAAAAGCCGTGCTTGCACAGGTTCTGTACGATCCTCTTCACTAATATCCTCTGCGTCTCATTTGGGCTCAAATTGATAAGCAATATAGATGACGCCATTGTTTACAATACAACCGGAGCACATGCCGCTGAGCTGAGGGGCGGGACGTTCAGACGCGCAGTAGAGGCGGTTTAGCCAATCACAACACACTGGACCAGCTAACCAATCAGAGCCATCACGTATTTCTGAGGGAGGGGCTTCATAAAACCAGGAAATAATCTGGGCATTTAACAGAGAAGGGACAGAGAGGTGTGGAATAGAGGTAAATTATGTGAAAAATAATGCGTTTTTCAAAAAACTAAGCATGAACATATGTTTGACTGCACCCCATAAACACAGTCAAGCCTAGAAAAAAAACAGTCAACCACCCCTTTAAAATAATTGCATTCATTTTATTTCTTTTGTAAATTATAAAGTGAGTTCTTTGCAGGATGCATATACAGTTCAGCAGGTGTTCTCTTATGAATAAGCCCTAAATGAGACCCTTCACTCCCTGAATTACCCAGAATGCTCTTTTGTTTGTGTGTGTGATTGTGTGTGTGTGTGTGTGTGTGTGTGTGTGTGTGTGTGTGTGTGTGTGTTTGTGTGCATGTGTGTGTGTGTGTGTGTGTGCGTGTGTGTGTGTCTGTGTGTGTGTGTGTGTGTGCGTGTGTGTGTGTGTAACGCTGTGTCTCTCTGTGTTCAGCCTAAGCCCAGTTTTGATGAGATGTCTCCTGAGCTCACGGCGCTCTTGCAGTCCACTCGCAGCTGGGCTCCGTCTGCGTCTGCGTCTGCGTCTCCTGCTCCGATCGCGTTACACAAGGTGCAGCTCTGAAGAAACTCTAGAAATGCATCTGTCCTCGATCAGACTTGTGTCTGTCAGACATCATGTCATTTCAGCTCATCTCTCATCTCTGCTCTGATTATGACAAATCATTTGTAAAGATCTATTCCTTCATTTGGTCTCAAGAGACTCGTTTTCAGAGACGGAATAAGGAGGAAAAAGAACTTCTTATGCTCCTCTCAAGGTTTTAGTCAAACACCTCAGAGATGCTTCTCTGTAAAGCTGATTTAGATCAATACTGATTGTGAAAAGCATTTCATTAATGAACTAAATGGACTTGAGCTGTGTTGATATTATGCTTAGTATTTTTGTCTTGTTTTGTATTTTGGTTTTGTTTTTTCCAGTATAAATATCTAAATATTCTTAAATCAAGACACATTTAGTGGCAAAGCAAAATTACTTAAGATATTACATCTTGATTTGTGGAAGATTTAGTAACTTCTTAAATCTTATGCTTAAAACAACAAAAAAGATCTGTCAGAAAAATCAACTTAATTCAACTGGAAAAGAAGATTATTTTTCTTAATCCATGGGCAGATATTTTTTATAATTGTAACCATAAACTTACTTAATTTTTATCATTTCTATCAAAAAACAATAATGAATGTCTTACGTCATTTTGCTTTTTAAATAGATGTATCTAGATTTAGGAAAGTTTATACTGGAAAAGACAAAGTACAAAACTAAATTTTAAAAAAATCATTGATTTAAATAAAGCTAAAAATAAAATGAAATATAACAAGGATTTGTTGAAAATTAAAAATAAAAGAAGTAAAAGAGTTATTACAGTTTTTCTCGATTGCTGAAACACTATAACCAAGCTTTTGAACTAAAATTTCAAAACCATAATGCCATTTTTAATAAAGCACACCCATTTCCCTAAACTATAAACACTGTTCCCTGCTTTGACACATGAGTCAGATTTGGTGAACTGTTCCTGCTAAACTCTACACACAAATCCCTACACTTCTCAGCGCTTACACCATGTGCTCATTTAGAAAGCACTAGCATTCAATATTGCGAAAGAAAAAAAATATATACATGTGAAATATATGTTGCTAACAGTGAAGCTCAATAAAATATATTTTTGAAATAGTAAATAGATTTAGTTTCAACCATCATATTCCAAAATATATTTCTAAATGTATTTCTGTGGCAAGAAAATGCATTTTCTTGGACTGAAATATACAGACGTCAAAATATATATTTTTAAATGCTTTTAAAAATATATTTATATATGGCCAAAATATATTGGTAGAAAATATATTTTCGCAAATATATGTGACCCAGGAGCACAAAACCAGTCTTAAGGGTCAATTTTGTGAAATTGAGATTTATAATCGTCTGAAAGCTGAATAAATAATCTTTCCATTGATGTCTGGTTTGTTAGGATAGGACAATATTTGAAAATCTGGAATCTGAGGGAGCAAAAAAATCTAAATATTGAGAAAATCTCCTTTAAATTTGTCCAAATGAAGTTCTTAGCAATGCATATTACTAATCAAAAATGAGGTTTTGATATATTTATGGTAGGAAATTTACAAAATATCTTCATGGAACATGATCTTAATATCCTAATGATTTTTGGCATAAAAGAAAAATGGATAATTTTGACCCATACAATGTATTTTTGGCTATTGCTACAGATATACCTGTGCTACTGAAGACTGCTTTTGTGCTCCAGGGTCACATATATTTTTGGCCTTGTTTTTGCATATTTTGAAATATATTTCAAAATATATTTCAAAATACATTTTTTTTGCTGTATGGGTATGTGCGCGGCCATCAGCCAACGAGGGGTACTCCATCGCCATGCCATTCTTAGATTTTATAACACTATGCTCCTCCTCGGTTTCCTCGATGGTCTGAGAGAGCGTGTGTTCCAGCTTGACCGAAGGAAGCCAGCACAACCTTGTTGTTTGGGAGAACGTCAGCTTCCATCGCTCTGCTCTGGTTCGTGACTGGTTTACCAATAACCCAAGGTTTTCAAACATCTTTCTACCTGCATACTCTCGCTTTATAAACCCAATAGAGGAGTTTTTCAGCAGGGCGATGAACCTTACATCCGTGTTCACCTCCTCCAAGCCGTGGAAGACACCTGCCTGGATATTTCAGCTGATGTGTGCCAGGGTTGGATCAGGCATGCAAGAGGACAAGCAGCATAACTTATTACTGGATTTTGTAGTGTTCATCAGTGTGTAAGACTGTGTTGTAGTGTGTGTGTTTTTGAGGGTTTGTGTCTGAGAGCAAAGTTTGGTTTTTCAGCAAGATTGAGTTGTTTTGAGTGGAGAGCTTCATTTTGACCTGAATATAGGAAGTTTGGGGAATTGAGTTAGAAGTTATGGATTCGTGTTTAGAGTTTTGCAAAAAAGAGGCATAATTTCAAGAAATGTGTTTAAGCAATCGAGAAAAACTGTAAAATGACTAAAACTGAAATAAAAACAAATTAAAGCTAAATATAAATATATATAAAAAACTTCTTGAAAATGAAAATATAAAAATAAAAGCTAATTCAAATAATTAATAAATGCTGTAATAGTTGTATATTTTTAATATTAATATTAATAATGTTAATAAATGCTATAATAGAAGTATAGTAATAGAAGTTTGGCCGTTCAGTCAAAAAAGCCAATCACAATTCAAACAAACAAAGCTGTACGCTGCAAAAAATGATTTTCTTACTTAGATTTGTGTCTTGTTTCCAGCCCAGATATCTAAAAAATCTTAAATCAAGAAAGATTTTCTAGACGAGTAAAAATTATTGTCTTGTTTTCAGGAAAAACAAGTCAAAATTAAGTGTTTTTTGCTTGAAACAAGCAAAATAATCTACCAATGGGGTAAGCAAAATAAGCTTGTTTTCTGTTTGAAATTAGATTATTTTGCTTGTTCTAAGCAAAAATTCTCTTAATTTTGACTTGTTTTTGTCTGAAAACAAGACAATAATTTTTACTTGTCTAGAAAATCCTTCTTGATTTAAGAATTTTTAGGTATCTTGGCTTAAAACAAGACAGAAATCTAAGTAAGAAAATCCTTTTTTTTTTTTTTTTTGCGGTGTACTTTACTAACTAAACGATATAAAAGCGGCTAATTCAGTTTTTGTTGTTGATTCTGTTTGGTTTTCTGCCTGTTGATCATATATTGTTTATTTCTGTCAGCCATCAGAGAGTCCAGAGAGTCATCCGGCTGAAGAAGAGGATCAGCAGCAGCAGCCGCCGGCGGAGGGACTTCAGCCTCAGGTACCTGAGCCTCCAGAGGGCCCCTGGGAGCCTGCGGTGTATTATCAAGCGTGTGTTGCGTGTGTGGAGCCGCTGAGCTCAGTGCGGGCCCTCGGCGAGTCTGAGTCCGAGTCTGACGACGACTCCAGCGACTCCAGCAGTGTAAACTCAGCTAACTTCTCCGGGCCCCTCACACACACGGGCCCCGCGAGGGCCAGTCCCCACAGCAACAGCGAGTCTGGAGGAGAGAGCTTCTCTCTGTCCACTGATGATGATGATGATGATGATGAGCAGTCGCCCAACATGAGCCCCTCTGAGCAGAGGGGTGTGGCTGAGGGTCACAGTGGGGAGGTAGAACTGACCGCCGGTTTAGAGGTGACCTTGTGACCTCATGACCTCATGACCCTAAGGCCCCCGAACCTGAAACCCCAGAACATCCACCCTCTCCTCACTAGCGCCGGCGTATAGTGTGTGTTTGTGACCATTCTCAGACCAACAATGCGTGAGTGAGTGAGTGTGTGTGTGTGTGTGTGTGTGTGTGTGTGTGTGCATGAGTGTGTGAGTGCGTGTGAGTGCGTGTGAGTGCGTGAGCGTGTGTGAGTGTGCGTGAGTGCGTGAGCGTGTGCGTCTGAGTGCGTGTGCATGTGCGCATGTGAGTGTGAGTGTGCGTGTGCATGTAGGTGTGTGTGTGTGTGCTTGTGCATGTAGGTGTGTGTGAGTGTGCGTGTGTGTGTGTGTGTGTATGTAGGTGTGCGAGTGTGTGTGTGTGTGCGCGTGTGTATGTAGGTGTGCGTGTGAGTGTGTGTGTGTGTGTGTGTGTGCTGGTTTTTGTGGTTTACAGGGACAAAATGTGTTTAATGACATGGGTATGACAGAGGTATTACAATTTGAAGGTGGTTTATGAGGACACTGCCTA
>JAFVLL020007072.1:0-14900 GCA_021397915.2 Tor tambroides | reverse complement strand
ACTGAATGATTCAGTTTACTAAAATGCATTTAGAATGATCACAAAATTCAAGATATGGGCGCAGAAATCTATATATTTATATCATTTCATATAGACTTTATACAGCAGTTCAATAAACAAGAAGTTAATATTAAGACACTTACGTTAGACACAATATTGAGTGTGTTGCTCTATTTCGCCAACAAATATAATTCCAATTTGCATCTCTGAGCAACATAATGGTGTTTAGTTCCTGAATGAATCAACCGTTTAAATGATTCTGTTCAATCGCAATGACTCACTTATTAACAGTGATTTTCTGCCACCTACTGGCGGTTTTAATTTCACATTTAAAATATCTTTTCAAATATCAGTATTCAACGTTTTATGTTTAAAATATCAAAACAGTATTAGTGCATTTGTAACTGCAGGTTAAAGCATTCATGTTCTGCATTAAACAGCGTGTAAATGCATCTAAATGCCACTTCAGATGTAGCTTCTGTGTTTTCTCTGCATTGCAAAGATGAATTTGTCAATACTGATTTAATTTGCTTGGTAACAGCCCAAATGACTTCTAATTAACTGAATCAAGTTAAAAATTTGACTGAAAAGATGATGAAAAGACACTTTTAGAAGAAATGGCTTTACAAGGTAAAAATGCCCATAAAAGGTAATAATCAATTTAAACTTTTTGGAAAAGATTAATTTCTATCACTGCTGTGAACTGATCACCACACATAATATGCAGAATATCAAAAACTTTAGGAGTCAGCTGTCCACGGTATCAACCTTATCCTTATCAGATATCAGCACAATAACACACTCAGCAAAATATTGTCTAATTATCATTACTGATAAAATCCCAGAAAATATCGAGATATATTTTTTGTCAATATTGCACACCCCTATATTTAACGTTTTGTTTAAAATTTTATTTATTTTTTAAAATAAATATAAGAAGTGCCCTTGTTTCCACTTGATCCCCCGCCCCTCAAAATGTCTGTGCACGTCCCTGATTAGGAATTAGTTTATCATAAGCCCATGAAAGGTTACTGATAAATCCTTGCTTAGTAAAGAAGATCTGAGAACCATTTTCTACTCATAGTCAGCAATCACGTTATGTTCTATCGTTTGTTTTGAATCACACGTAACGATGCCAAATCGCGAATGAATCACTGTTTAGAGTCGATTCTTTTCCATTAGGGTAAATCGTCAGTGAATCATCTGTTCGTGAGTCGTTTGCCGCAGTTTCTCACTCCGTAAAAGAGTAATGCGATAATGAAAGAACACAGAGAACAAAACGAGCGCTGGATGAAGAAATAATTACATAAAAAAACAAGGCAAAAACCTCGTTCATCAGGTCAGTTGAACACCTGCAGCTTGTGAACGACTCACTGCAGGTAAAAACATTTTCCAGACTGAAGGAGAATCAAAACAACTAAACCTAATTTCTCGGAGTAAATTCCATGGTACATCAATATGGAAATGTAATACTGTAATATAGAAGTACTATAATAAGTGTCCTCCAAATAAGAGCCACCTCTAATTAGTTAGGCTTAGAGGGTTGTGTGGGTTAGTTAGTTTTAACTGCTGGTAGGTCATTCTGAGCAAGTGGCAGCATTAACCTCATTAACCTGTACATGTCAGTTTTCTCTCTCTGGGACTGTTTAATAACTGCAAAAGCTGCCAAGACTGATCCGCTTACTGCCACAAAACCGGATCAGTGCCAAAGGCTGTTTATTTACAAGGTCTGATCATTTATTCTCAGTAGCATCGTGTCACTCAGGAGTCTCTTTCCTCCACTTATGCATAAATATGGATTTCATTTAAACAAAGACATTGTTGGATGAAGCCCATTTTTGAGCATCTCCTGCTGAGATACAAAGTAACTAAACCGGAGAACTGTTATAATCACTCCCTGGCATGATTCTTGTGACTATTTTGAGAAATTGAGCATGATCTAGACCTCCAGCTGACAGCAGAACCAATCTGTGTTAAAGACTAATCAGAAGCTTTTCACACGAGCAGCTGAACGCATGCACTTTAACCTCAATGAGATGTTGAATTATTGCACTGCAGGCCTGTTTGAAATCATGTACAGTGTAAAGCGAGTGGAAGAGTGTGTTGTTGACATTGTTTTCTTGAGATCGGCCATCTGAACACTGCAGCTGTCTGTTTCAGTGTGCTTTATTGATGGGACAGATTTCTGTACATCTGTATAGAAGTTTCTGGTCGATAGTTATGATTAAGAATTGAAAAAAATAAGAGAAAATAAAGATTATAATAAAAAAAGGCAATGACTCAAGTACACAAAACAAAAAAACAGACAGTATAAGCAACTGAATCAGTGTTATGTTAGTATTGATTATATACTATTATAATATTTATGAATTTATTTATATTTTCAGCTTTTCTTTTAATTTTAGCTCATTTTAGTAATATTATGCGCTTTCGTCATTTTTATATTTCTTTTTAGATTTATTTTTTATTCCAGTTATAGTCATTTTAGTACTTATTTATTAAAATACATTTTATTTCAATTAGTTCGCAAGTCATTTTTTTCATTGAAGTTTTTTAAATGTATATTTAAAATTCTAATATTTATATTTTACTTTATTTCAGATTTATTTCATATTTCTTATTCGTTTTAATTGAACTGAATCTAAACTAAATTTAAAATCACATTATTTATCATTCATTTAGGTTCAACATCAACCAATATTGACAATATTATTGATGAGAGAGACCCTGATCAATAATATTGTTTCTGTTTGCCATTCATTCATTTACATCACTTAATAAACAGTGTGTCTCAGTTGTTCTGTCACCTATGTGAGTAAATTCACTTCCGGAGCCAATGTTATTAAGAAGATATAGATCACTACTAATGAGGAAATAAACTGATTGATTTCATCAGGGTTCGATGAGTTTTTAATGAAGTAACATTACAGTGATTACATACTGTTTACATGCTTCTCAAACCATTGACATGATTTCACATGTACACTGTTAATCACTGAGCGCTTTTAATTGATGTGTTGTGTTGGTATTTCTGACTGTTTTTCTGTAGTTTTGGCACCTGCACCAAGACTAATTTCTCATTTGCTATCATCTTTGTACATAAAGTTCTACTGACATTTCAAATGACTCACATGAGAGTCAAACCATCTGAGTTCAGGTCCATCTGACCTGACATGCGCCCGCATTTATGAGAGGAATATATTCCATGAGCAAATCTCAGAGGAGCATTGTCACTAAGGTCTCTCTCTCTCTCTCTCTCTCTCTCTCTCTCTCTCTCCCTCTCTCTCTCTCTCTCTCTCTCTCTCTCTCTCTCTCTCTCTCTCTCTCCCTCTCTCTCCCTCTCTCTCTCTCTCTCTCTCTGTCTCTCTCTCCCTCTCTCTCTCTCTCTCTCTCTCTCTCTCAGAGCATCACTGCTGTGGTTGCCTGGTTACGGGATGCTGTGTTTCCTCGTGCTGCTGATGCTGCAGCAGCTCATTTCCTCAGAGTCGCTCGAGCAGGTGGACACGCGTGAAGTTTATCAAAGGTGAGTTTCCATGCTACTTTGAAATTTTAATGTAGTCTGAAATTATTAATTGGAGGCATCTGAATCCAGCTAGATACTTATGTAACTAAATATGACCTCGTGTGAGTGATTGAGAGATGCTCTTGTTTGATTCTGTCTGTCCTGAGCTCATACAGAACCGTTTACATGAGCACTGAGGAGTGCTGAGTTTTATAGGAATGTTTACAGACAATAATTCATCTCGATCCTCAGTTTGTAAAACAATTAAAAGTCAAGTTTACAGTACTGCTCTTATAATGGAATGCATTCCAGAGGATGCAGATGCAAAAATATAGCATTCGTGTTTTGTTAAATCGCTTAGATTAATTCTAGTGTGCACAAATGTTTTTGTTTTTTTTGTTTTTTTTAGCTTTAAATTGTCTAACCAGATTCTGGTTCTGATTCAAGTTACAAAATTGATCAGATTTAACTAGTTATGACTGGAGTTTCAGAAGAGGTTATTGTCTCATGTTAACTTAAAATAATGCTTGTGGTCATTAAACTGTGTGTTTGAAGGTTTATGTTCATGTAAGTTCATTAATGTAAACAGAATTGTGCTTGTTTTTGAATGATTTTCTGTGGTAATCAACAGAAAATCATGTTAAACCTGGAGGTTTCCTTTAAAACCCAGTTGCATAGACTTAGGTTTTCTGTTTATATGTGTGAAAAACCCATCTGCATGTGAATGTGGAATCAGATTATTATCCTTTCAACAGTAGATGCACTTGATTCTTTCTCAAATGTGCTGAATTCTCACATGAAGACGAGATGTTTTATGCTTAGATGAACTAATAATAATTGCACGGTGATGAATGTTGGTTGAACGCGCTGGCATTTCACATGTGCCAGGCACAGCTGTTTGTGATGCTTTCTGGTGAAAGGCTTTTTCAATGGCAGCAGACTGACTGAGATCAGAATGGCTGGAGCTTTTGTTCCCAGAGGTGCCATTAATCCACATTAACCTGCACAGCTGTTCACACTGCAGCCGCTCGATTCACTTTGAGCAATGGAAGAGGAATGGAAGCAATAAACATCCAGTCAGCTGCTGCTTGAACCTCTGATGCTCTCGCTCCTGTTGATCCTCCATCGGCTCTCAGACTCCATTCAGTTCAGCGATAGAAACTGTGTTTCTGCTTTCACGCTTGATAAAGCTCATGTTTCTGTCATTCTTCATTATTACAAACACATCCATTCATCATTTTAAAGTTAAACCAAAAATTCTGTTGTAACCAAACAGTTGCTAGTAGCCATTGACTTCCATAGTGTGGAAAAAATACAATGAAAGTCAATGGAGACCAGCAACTTACTAACATTCTTCAAAATATTTTCTGTGGAAGAAAGAAACTCACACAGGTTTTTAACAATATGAAGATGAGTAAACAATGACAGGATTTTCATTTTTGGGTGACCTATCGCTTTAATATGAAGCGGCCATTTTTCTTCTGTAATGAGACGTCAGTCAGGATATTAAATGAGAATAAATGATGGGAGTTGATGAGTTGAGGGTAAAGGTCTCTCTAAATGAAGCCGGCTGATCAATAAGAGCGATTGGTGACGTCAGCTGAAGGAAAACCCGAGGCAATGATTCTAAAGACATTTATTTCTACAGAATGACGTCACTGATGAATCTTTCTCAATACGAGCAGGAGCAGGAATTAAAACAGTGAACAGTGTTAATTTCATGTTGAAATAATGTCAGCTGAAACAGCATTTAATGCTAAATATTGTAAAACGGTTAATGAAATACTTCTAAATCACCCAAATTGGAAAGTAAGTCGTTGAACAACAAGAGTTCTCGTTAGGAGACGCACACAGTTGAGCGTGTAATGAGTGTCTGTGTTTTAGATTGAGTTGATTTGTTGAATCAGAGTCTCAGTGCTGGATTTAACGAGTTTTTCCTCTTAATGAGTCTGTATGTTCGATGTGTGTCCAGCATTTAACACTGCACTTTCCCTGGGAGATTCGTTAGTCTCTTCATTTATATGTTTGGTTTGTGTCTCTGCATTAATATCTTCTGTTAGATGGTTTTATCTGGATTCAGTCAGCTGGTCTCAGATCAGTGAATCCTGCAATCCTTCAGAAATCATTCTAATATGCTGATTTGCTGCTCAAGAAACATTTCTGATTATTATCAATGTTGAAAACAGTTGTGGTGCACAATATTTTTGTGGAAACTGTGATGCATTGTATTTTTCAGGATTCACAGATGAATAGAAAGCTCAAAAGAACAGCATTTATTTGAAATAGAAATCTACTGTAAAATTATAAATGTTTTTACTGCCACTTTTGATCAATTTAATGCGTCCTTCATGAATAAAATTATTAGTTTCTTTCAAAAAACTATCTGACTAACCCCAAACGCTCGAACGATATGAGAAGAGCCCGTCTGATGAAGTGACTGGTGCAAAACTAAATGATGGCTGTTTCTGGTGTAAGGTGGTTTACTAACATTATAAGTGACCGCATGAACATCTTGACTGCTCTAGACCAGCACAGAACCAGCAGAAACCACTCTGGAGCGGGTAAACACACACAAACACCTGCTGTGAGGTTATTTACACTAATGTCGTGCTGCAAAGCGTCTCGTCTCTTTAGTCTTTAGCTGTTTCACTGACAGTCATTGTGTTCAGATAATGAACAGGACTAATCTCACTCTCACAATCCTCAGCCTGTGTGTGTGTGTGTGTGTGTGTGTGTGTGTGCTCGTCTTCTTTTGTCTTTTTTTTCTTTTATGGTCTTTCAGACACTGACCAGGCCGTTTCCACGGTGACAAGATGCCCTTCCCTTCACCTGTACTGAACTGTCTGTGTGTGTGTGTGTGTGTGTGTGTGTGTGTGTGTGTGTGTGTGTGTCTGTGTGTGTGTGTGTGTGTGTGTGTGTGAGAGAGAGAGAGAGAGAGAGAGAGAAAGAGTGCGTTCGTATGTGTGTGTGTGTGTGTGTGTGTGTGTGTGAGAGAGAGAGAGAGAGAGAGAGAGAGAGAGAGAGAGTGTGTGTGTGTGTGAGAGAGAGAGAGAGAGAGAGAGAGAGAGAGAGAGAGAGAGAGTGTGTGTGTGTGTGTGTGTGTGTGTGTGTGTGTGTGTGTGTGTGTGTGTGTGTGTGTGTGTGTGTGTGTGAGTGTGTGTGTGTGTGTGTGTGTGTCTGTGTGTGTGTGTGTACTTGTTTTTTCTATCCTGGTGGGGACTTAGACCTGAATACACACAGACTCATGGGGACTTGTGTCACGGTGGGGACCTAAATTGAGATCTCCACTGCAAAATGTTTATAAATCTCACAGAATGAAGTTTTTTGAAAATGTAAAATGCAGATAATTTTCCTGTAAGGGGTAGGTTTAGGTGTAGGGTTGGTGTAGGACGATAGAAAATACGGTCTGTACAGCAGAACAACATTATGCCTATGAGAGTCCCCACAAGGATAGCAGAACAAGTGAGTGTGTGTGTGTGTGTGTGTGTGTGTGTGCACGCATTTTTGTGACAAATGAGGACATAAATTTGTATAATGACAAGGGTATGACAGGTATTACAAGGAGAAGGTGACTTTTCAGGACATTACCCCATGTCCCCACTTTTCAAAACGCTTATAAATCACACAGAATGGAGTGTATTGAAAATCTGAAATCGCACAAAGTTTCCTGTAAGGGGTAGGTTTAGGTGTGGGGTTGGTGTAGGGCAATAGAAAATACAGTTTGTACGGTATAAAAACCATTATTTACCATTATTCACACACACATTAACCATTATTCACACACACACACACACACACACACACACACACACATGTTTGTTTGTGTGTGTGTGTGTGTGTGTGTGTGTGAGCATCTGCAGTAATCACCTTTAAAGCGTGTCATCAAACGAAGCCTTTAACATCTCTGTTTTTCTTTTAGTTGTAAATGTCAGCAGAGAAAATAATGCACAGAACTCTGGAGTAAATTATCAGAAGAGCGTTTAGATCATAATGGACAGAAGAGGTGAGGCTGGGTGACTTTTTTACCTGCAGAAAGAGGAAAACACAGTCTGACGCATGAAAGATCCACAAAAACACAGGAGGGATGATTAACATCGCCAGTCCTTACGCAATCCCTGTTTTACATTCACAAGATGCTTCTCAAATGTCCGTCTGCGTGTTGGCCACTAAAATCAGCAAGAAATCACTCCATTTTCTTTCCTAATGCATGTTTCTGATCTCGATCATGATTTACTCGTCCACTCTAAATGACTGCAGAACCATTAGTTTAGTCTAAGTGTGTCTAGACACAATACAGTTCACATACAATACAGTCTTTAAATAGTTTTGAGCTGAAAATCCTTTACCTAATCTGTTGTTCCCAACACATCTCTCAGCTGTAGTGGAAAAAAAACATTAGTTGTGGTGAATTTTGGCAATGCTCAGATCAGCGAGGCCTATGATCAATAACTTCCAAAAACATCTGTAATTATGACATACTAAATCGAAATTATGACTTAAAAAGTTGAAATTGACGTAGTATATTAAAAACAAACTGAAACTGATTAAGTCCTAAATATGAGATAAAAAAAGTCTTACTAAGTCATGATTATGAGATTAAAATTTTGACAAAAGATCATAATTATTCAATAAAAAAAGTTGAAATTATGAATTTAAAAGTTGCAATTAACATATTAAGTTGAAATTATGACAGGCATAATTATGAGATAAAGTCTAAACTGACATAAGTTAAAATAAAAAGTCATAATTATGAGATAAAAAGGCAGAATTGTGACTTTAGAAGTCGAAATGGACATAACCCAGTTAAGTCAGTTAAGATTAAAAAGTATGACAAAAACTCATACTTATGAAAATTACAACATAGCTTAAAATTATGATATAGTCTCTTTTTTGCCTTTTTATCTCATAATTTTGAGTTTTAAAGTCATCATCATTTCCTGTGTTTATCTCGTAATTATGACTTAGTTTGTCATAATTTTGACTCTTCGTCTCATAATTATGGCTTACCAAAACATGATTTTTTTAATGTGGCAGAAATGGGCTTCCATATGGTTGTGAGTTTTCGTTTAGGCAAACAATTTTGCAATGCAGATTTTGCTCATATTCAAGTTGGTCAAGGCAAATTTACTGAGGTGACCAACAGAAAACTTGTTTGTGTAAAAGTGACTATTGAGAAAGAACGGCTGACTTTTTTGCCCAGATATTTCACAAATGTGACACAGATATTTATTCTATCCAGTGACCAATAAAACATATGTGACCACAAAACCAGTCATAAGAGTCTATTTTCTGAAACTGAGATTCATACATCATCTGAAAACTGAATAAATAAACTTTCCATTTAATATTTAAAATATTGAGAAAATCACCTTTAAAGTTGTCCAAATTAAGTTCTTAGCAAAGCATATTACTAATCAAAAAAAAAATTTTTTTTTTTTTCAAAATATCTTCATGTAACATGATTTTTACTTAATATACTAATGATTTTTGGCATAAAAGAAAAATGGATAATTTTGACGCACACAATGTATTTTTGGCTATTGCTGCAAATATACCTGTGCTACTGAAGACTGGTTTTGTGCTGCAGGGTCACAAATAGGGCCTACGAGTAAGCCTTTCACTGGGCTGGTCAATGAGCTCATGTTTTTTATTATTAATGATCATTCAGATATTTCTGGCAGGACTGTTTATTGAGACGTATGAGTGTGCCTCCAGAAGCAGCGCAGCAGCATCACAATAGACCAGAACAAGAGGCAAAATAATGATCCAGTGCTTTGATTTCTGCATCATAATTGGTGTCGCTCAGTCAGAGGATGAACTAGAAACAGCCAGTGACCTCTAGACTTCATCTATATATTAAATCTCAGACTCTGTTTTCTTCCTGCTCCTAACAAAGTGTTTTTTAGCTGGAGCCACGCGCTCATCGCTGCTGCAGTGCACTAATTATCCCGCATTAGTGTTCTAGCAGAGACGCAGCTCAGAAACAACATCACCAAACGCTACCTGACAGAACAAACATAATCACGCGCCATTCTCTGCCCCTGACGCTCATTTCCCACCCAGACGGGTGCTTCTGCGCTCGATTTATAACGCAGGCTTCATGTTCATGTTTGAGTCCGTCATTATATAGAAACAGCAATAAATAAGATCAACTCTGAGTGAGGTGACGTTCTGTCATCATTTGCTCACATGCATATCATTCCAAACCAGAATGACAAAAGATCCACACATATTTACATGCATTTACATCACATGCAAGAAAAGTTTTGGCATCACGTTAAATTCTGTGCATCATTTGACTTCAGGAGTCTTACTGTAGCACACTGTAAACAGGTTTGTAATTTTACAGAGAAAAACTGTAAAAATCCTGTTGATTGGTAAACTGTAATTTACCTTTCAATGTACAGCAAAATCCATTGCAGTATATGCAACTTTACTATCAAATTTACGTTTTTTGGAAAATGTGTGTTGCTCATCACATGATGTTTTGTTTCTTTGCTTTCTTGTACATTAGTTTGTTTTGTTACATTTTCTGTTGTTTAGTTGCTGCATAATTTTAGTGTAACTCTGTTTGTGTGTATGACGCTGTACACTGTCTATGTGAGTATTGGCCATATTTTATGAACAGGCCACTTATGATAAACTTAATATTGTGACACCTGTATTGTTATGGTGGTTATTAGTACAGCTTAAGATAAAAAGCAGATTTTTTTGTAATTTAAGGAGATTGTATGAAAGCTATAAAAAATAAAATAAAAAGGTAATTGTGACGTTTTATCCTACAATTCAGTTTTTTCTCACAATTCTGAGTTTAAAACTCACAATTTAGACTTTTTCCTCAGAATAAAGTCAGAACATTGAGATAAAACCTTTTTTATTACATGGTGGAAACAAAAAAAATTAAAGAGAATTGTGAGATATAAACTTAGTCAAAATTGTGAAATGTAAACTTATACATGTAACATATAATTGCAATTACGAGAATAAAGTCTGAATTATGAGATTACTTTTTAAGATTTTTATTCTGTGGCAGAAGCTTCCATAAGATTGGTATATATCACTCAATGAAGTATGCTATTATACTAAGTTCAAAAAATATGCAGGCATCAATATGTAATCATATAAAACCTTAAACTTTGTAACTGTATTTTTTATGGTCAATTTTTGGAAAGCATACACTCAAAAAATTTACAAAACCTGTCACTGGGTCAGTATCCTTTCAAACAGAACAAATACCTACCTTTAAGCTACTAATACGCATCTTTTATTGATAAATAAGGTACAAAGGTATACCTTTTGAAGGTGAAGGTACCAGTTTTTAGTGTATGCACTACTGCGATGATGTTTTGGTTTTGACAGTCACTGTTTGCTGTTGTATGGAAAAGTCACATGTTTTAAATGACAGGATATTTTTTGTGTTTAATTTTGTTCTTTTTCCTTGTAGACCCATTGAGTAACCAGTATTCTGTCTCACTCATAGATCAGATGGGCATCAGTTGATCTCTGTAAGCCTCAATCTCTCTTAACCCGATGGAGGTCCATCAACACCTTTCACCTCCGTCCACCGCAGGAGCTCCAGTCTGGACTAACGCCTCCTCCTCGACTCCCAACCAAACCTCCCCTCCTTCATTTCTCCTTCCGACGGAGAACTGGACCGAGGGCCGAACTCCAGATTACGCTCCAGGAGTCGCTGGGATCCTCATTCCTCTCATCTACGTCGTTGTCTGCATCGTGGGTCTGATCGGAAACACTCTGGTCATCCACATTGTTCTGCGATATTCCCAGGCCGAATCGGTGACCAATATCTACATCCTAAACCTGGCCATTGCAGACGAGCTGTTCATGCTGGGACTTCCCTTCCTCGCCGTTCAGAACGGGCTTCTCTCCTGGCCCTTCGGATCCCTGATGTGTCGTCTAGTTATGACCGTAGATGCCATTAACCAGTTCACCAGTATTTTCTGTCTGACGGTTATGAGCATTGATCGCTATTTAGCTGTTGTGCATCCTCTCCAGTCCTCTAGGTGGCGCCAACCGCGAGTGGCCAAAACGGTGAACGCTACGGTTTGGGGTATTTCTTTCATGGTGGTGCTTCCGGTTGTGGTTTTTGCCGGCGTCTTGCAGGACGACGGAAACTGCAGCATAGTTTGGCCCGAGCCAGCAGAGGTTTGGAAAGCGGCGTTTATCGTTTATACGGCGACTGTTGGGTTTTTCGGCCCTCTGATGGTCATCTGTCTCTGCTACCTGCTGATCGTAGTGAAGGTGCGAAACTCTGGACGAAAAGTCCGTGCAACTTCGATCCGCCGGCGGAAATCCGAGCGCAAGATCACGCGAATGGTGGTAATCGTCGTGGCCGTGTTCGTTTTCTGCTGGCTGCCGTTTTATGTCTTAAACATCGTGAACCTGCTGGTTCTCCTTCCAGGCGAGTTCAGAGGGCTCTATTACTTCGTCGTGGTTCTTTCGTACGCCAACAGTTGCGCCAATCCCATTCTGTACGGGTTTCTCTCGGATAACTTTAAAAGAGGTTTCCGGAAAGCTTTGTGCAGATCCTCTAGGCGCGTGGAAAACCAGCAGCAGGGAACGGGAATGGTTGCATTACCGCTGGAGGAGATTCGAAGAGAACTGGAGGCGACCGAAGATAACGGCGAAGGAGAGATGACGAAACTAAGAAACGGATGTCACGAGGACAGCAGGAAAGCAGACGCCGCTGCTGGAGGAATGGATGGGTCCATCAGCGCGACCTTTGACCCCGCAGCTGCCCGTAATGGAGCGAGGCGGACACGCAATCACCTGCCGGAGAACAGTGACGACAGACGCTCGGTCCTGGAGATCAGCTGCGTGTAATGTGAAAACGTTCATTTATGACTATTAAATGCACCATCCATTCAACACTGCCAACTGTGACCAATCAGAAAACATGACCTTTGCTCCTGTTCTTTATTTGTGTGTTTATCACTGACTGTGTTTACGTGTGCACCAATAATGTGATTTCCAATAATCAGAGTAAGGACATTACACAAGCGAACCTCTTCACTCCTGTTTACATGCTATTGTCATTATTCTGATTATTCGTTAAGAAGTGTGCTTATTTTACTGCCATTATTGTTCTCAACAATGAGAACAGTGTTGCCGGTTGCTCATAACAATTACATTTGCAGTTTTCTTTGTTTGTTATAATTATTTAACTCTTTGGATTTTTTTAATGGTAGTGCGCCACCAACTGGTCTATTTAAAAAAAAAAAAAAAACAATACAAATAGTTTATTAAAAACATTTATGTGTCCCTGGAGCACAAAAGCAGTCTTAAGTAGCACAGGTATATTTGTAGCAATAGCCAACAATACATTGTATGGGTCAAAATTATCCATTTTTCTTTTATGCCAAAAATCATTAGGATATTAAGATCATGTTCCATGAAGATATTTTGTAAATTTCCTACTGTAATTATATCAAAACTTAATTTCTGATTAGTAATATGCATTGCTAAGAACTTCATTTGAACAACTTTAAAGGAGATTTTCTCAGTATCTTGATTTTTTTGCACCCTCAGATTCCAGATTTTCAAATAGTTGTATCTCAGTCCTATCCTAACAAACTATACATCAATGGAAAGATTATTTATTCAGCTTTCAGATGTATAAACCTCAATTTTCAAAAAATTGACCCTTATGACTGGTTTTGTGGGCCACATATGGAGAGCATACAGCGTGTAAAACAAAGAGAGCAGCTGAATATTGGACAGTTTGGTGACTGGTGCAGTTTTGTGTTTATGGTTTTCTTCATATCATTGAATTGCTGAAGTGAAACATACAGAGCATATGATAAAGGCCTGAAGCCTAAATGAGACCTACAGTCTTCACTCATACATTCCAGGCTATTAAAATGTACTATATGTATTAAAAATATACCAAATTATTGACATATCCCAGTGCAGCAATGTGTTCACTTGAGGTAAAGATTAATCACAATATTGCCTCAATCTCATAATCATTGCATTATGAGGGTGCATGATCTGTAAACTCATTCATGGAGCAGGAAACTGGAAAACATCAGTATGATTATATGCAATAATTTTCATCAATCTGAACAAATCCAATCTGATTTCAGATTCTGAAACATTAAGCATTGCAATCTGATTCATATATTCGTTTACATGCATTCTGAACAGAACTTTAGTGCATCAGTCGATGTGTTCAGAACCGGAGAAATCACTGCGATAATGTGCCTAGAGCCACCTTGAGTATAATTGTTCATTTGCCTTGATGTAGCCAAAAAGAAAGCAAAAACTTTTTTTTTTTTGCAAATGTTTAGTAAATATTGAGTCTCCTCCACTGACTAGTTCAAAAAACATGAAACATATGCAAACATGCATCAGTGCACTTTGCAAGGTATTTCTGAATCTGATTGAGAAAATAGTTTCAGCCATTTACATGCTTCATTTTTTTTCCTGTTGATGGGATTGTTTCTGGTGTACAGCAGCCCTTTCAATCAGATCAGATTAAGCTCAGATCATTGAGATGTCTAATGTGTTTCAGTCTGATAAACGGTTTATTGAGGTGCATGTAAACATAGCTAGTGAAGCCGTTTGATTGAGATCCTGTGAACAGATCATCATATTTCTGTTCTTCAGCTGAAGGGCAGAAACTGCAGCCAGTGACTGTGTGTGTGTGTGTGTGTGTGTGTGTGTGTGTTCACTGACATTTGAGGGCTCAAAGGGAACCCAGCGCTGCTCTTCTCCTCTGGATGAGATGCAGTGATGCATCTTACATGAAAAGCTATTGTTGATCATTACTCTTCTGGAGCGCTGGCCTTTGATTGGTCACTGGTGTCATCCTGTACTCTATTATTTGTGTATAATGACTCTATAGACTGTATATTTGACCACTGACACAGTCTGATTGTCACTGTGCTCATTTCATGACACTCTTTCTTCTCACAGAATAAAATCATTCACACTCCTAATCAATAATTCATCTCTGTTTATTGATTAAGTAGTCTTGTTTAAAGCAGGATCATGCATCAGGGTTTATTTTGAAGAAAGGTTGTTTCTTAAGGTCACTAGTGAGGTAAACAAAAGACCTCCTTTGACTCAAACACACACCCACAAACCAAACATCCCACAGACCAACAGAACAAACCACACTCTGTAATCTCCATGAGAAACACTGAAATAAATGAGACACAAACAATGCATTTTGCTGATTGTAACCTTTTATTACAGATCAAACTGTGCCAAACCTGGCCCTGTTACACTATATTGCCAAAAGTATTGGGTCGCCCCCTTCTAATGAACAGGTTTGACTACTTTAGTAATTTCTATGAGTATAAATCTTAATGTTAAAGCATATAATGATATTCTAGGAAATTGTGTGCTTCTAATATTATAGCAACAGTTTGGACAG
>JAFVLL020007071.1:0-30464 GCA_021397915.2 Tor tambroides | reverse complement strand
ATGTAAATATTCTAATATTTTGAGATACTGATTTTTGACTTTCATGAGCTGTAAGCTCTAATCATCAAAATTAAAACAAAAAAACTTTTGAAATGATTTACTTTACATGCAATGAATCTAAAATATATGAAAGTTTCACTTTTTGAAATAACTTACAAGAAAAAATTAACTTTTTCACGACATTCTAATTTATTGAGATGCACCTGTATATTAATTTTGATCAATGTATCAATGGATCAATCTATCAATGGATTTTGATAGGATTTATATTTAAAACATTTAATAACAATACATGAAAAGCTAAAAATACATAAAATGTTTATTGACATTCATTTTGATCATTTTAGTTAACAAATGTAACATCTTGTAACAGAGTGAATTCCTTTTGACTGTATGAGATAATACTTAGTTCATGTCCATTTTGTAGCAAATACTTAAAATGTGTAATTTACTTAAAAATACTAAAATACTTTACTTAAAATACTTCAATGTGTAATTTATTCCTGTGATGCAAAAATGAATTTTCTGCATTATTACTCCAGTCTTCGGTGTCAAAAAAGTTATTCTGCAGCTTCGTTTACAGAATCAAAATGTCTTCTTGTACTCTTTAGGAAATCAACACTTTCTGATGAAATAGAAGGATTAATAGTAGTGTATTTTGTGTTTCAGCTCTGAGGCAACTATATAATGAAGACAGTTGAGCAGCGGACGTCCACTTGTATGTAGGGATATGCTTCATGGCTTGCTGGATGAGAACATCACAGTCAGTTTATCAAAAGGTATACCTTAATGTTGATCACATGACCAACTGGGCTTTGACGTAAGTTACTACTAATAATTAAATAACAATAAAAAAACATTTTCATACCTTGAACCATTTATTGAACATTAATCTGAGTGAAACTCAGATATGAGAAGAAAAGACTCAATATGAAAGAAAAGTTTGGTCGCTACATGTGTTTCATCTCAACTTTAAGTTCACAAACCATGAAACTGTATGCTTAGTAACACTTTATTGCTTCTTATAGAACATGGTAAATTATATTATTGTTACACTTTATGAAATCTACAAAAACTTAGATATTCATATAAAAAAAAAACACAAACAAAAACACTTTGCACTACATGCACTGCAATCTCTCAGCGCTTCACAACAAGGTTGATATTTAGAAAACTAGACAATTTGTTAAAACTAGTGTAACTCAAGCAAGCCATTCAAAAGATATGGCTGACATAACACCAACACAAATACTGTAAAAAAAAATATATATTATTATTGTAACAGCCCTCCTCTCCTACCCCAGCCAGGAACAAGTGCCCTGTTTGATAACAACAATCAGATGATTATAAACAGCATTTAAATGACAGAAACATTTGTTATAGGAAAATAAAAAATGAAAAGTTATTTACTGAAAAACTTTCCCTTCACAGGAACTCTCCAGTCTCATGTGGAAGAAGGAGAGAGAGTTCAACATTATCTAATGGCTTCAGATAGACTTCAGAACACTTCATATGGACCACTTTAAGGTACTTTTATGGTGACAGTCCAGCCCTCATCCATTATTAAAGGGGAAAAAGCAGCCTGAACATTCTGCTAAATTGTTTCACAGAAAAGAAAGCAAGTTTAACAGATTTGGAATGACGTAAAGAGGAATAAATGATGAAAGGCCAAATATACAGTATTCCTTTATATGCCCTTATAGGCTTATTGGTCATTTTTGACAGATTTTTAAAAATTGTTTCCTCAATCTGAATTTCTCAGTTCCTCAGAACTTGATGAGTTTTTAGATATGCAGTCTGAACTAACAAAAATTAGGACAAAAAACAGAAGAAGACACTAACATGGAGTTAGGGGAAGGCTAAATAAGATCTAAATTACCTAAAATCCCCACAAAAATTCATAATTTTATCGTTATTACTTCATGGGAATTATGAAAAATTACACTCTTACTATCCCCAGTCAAAAATCAGCTCAGATACATTAATTCCTCACCATTTACTGAAGTAACATGTGTCTCATCAGTGTAGTTAAATTCATATCTGACAGATGTAGACAAAAAAACATGATAATAAATCATCATAAATTGTATTCAACATAATACAGCACAATTAAATGTATTCCAGGCTTTCTTTGGTCTAATAAATTGTTATATTTTATTAAGAAACAGATTGGTGCCTTGTTTTTGAGGAGTGGTCCCGTTTTTTATTTTTCATCAGCTTCATCACCGGCTCATTGCACCTCATTTCCCATGAGTTCACCTCTGCGATGATGTCACTGGACAGTTCAAGCTTTGCATAGTAATGTCAGTAACTCACGTACCCACTGAGATTAAAATACATGAAAAATTCCCACAAAATATATGAAAAACACCATACAATAATGCACATGTCCTGTCAAATTAAGAAAGTACAGGCCTTCAGCATCAAAAACATTTATGTCTTGATCTCATGTTATGTCATTAAAATGTTACGTCACGTTTCGCCATACAGTATGCCATGTTTCGCAATAAGCACATTGTATGACAAATGATGTTAATAATTCAATTCATACTGTTGGTTTGATGGGCCTGAATAAAATGACTTAAACTGTTCACACAAACAGAGAGCAGAACGATTCTGACAGGGAGTGAAATTAGAGGAATAACAGCGCTGGATGTGGCCTTAACCTTTAACACCCCCCTGTCAGATGTAAAGTGGGCCTTCGGAACACTGTCACACAGACTTAATGCCCTCATTCGCTGGTTATTACGCTCTAAGTCACATCCATGTGGCTCAGCAGGGCACCGCGTGGCCGAGTTGTCCCACTTATCCACTAAACAAGCCACCCTGTATTGTGCCAGTGTGGACTTCCTGTAAATGGATACACACTGCTTGTTTCTGAGACAGTGAAATGATAGGCTGACTTGTCTGCAATCCAACACTGCTTTCCCTCAGACATAGGAGTGTAACTTCCTGGAGAGGAGAAACTGGTTGTATTTTCAGTGTTATTGTTGAACGCTGGGTTGTGATTAATCAGAATCAGAATCAGAATGAGCTTTATTGGCCAGGTATGTTTACACATACGAGGAATTTGTTATAGTGACAGAAGCTCTACAGTGCAACAGAAAGACAGCAACAGGACAGGACACAGATAATAAAAGAATAATATACAAATATACAAATAGGCAATGTACAAAATAGCAAAAACACAATATATAATATAGACAATTATGTGTGTACAGGTCTGATATGTGCAAATTTGAAATGAAAAAATAAGTATATGTGGTGAATAAATAATATATAATATTGTTGTGTGTTCCACATTTAATGTCAAGTGTTCATGAGATGGATTGCCTGAGGGAAGAAACTGTTCCTGTGTCTGGTCGTTCTGGTGCTCAGAGCTCTGTAGCGTCGACCAGACGGCAACAGTTCAAAGAGGGAGTGTGCTGGATGTGAGGGGTCCAGAGTGATTTTCTTAGCCTTTTTGCTCACTCTGGATAAGTACAGTTCTTGGAGAGTGGGGAGGGTTGTACCAATGATTTGCTCAGTTGTGTCAATTGTGTCATTGCTCTTGAGGAGCCTTCTGAAAATGGACAAATAAACAATAATTTATTCATTTAATTAAGCATATCAAGTTAACACCATAAAATTAAAACTTTATGGTTTCAAAAGCTCACACTTAATACATTTTTAGGGCATTCTTATGATCTATAGGAATTTTACAGTGTGTAGTTGGGGCAAAATTAGCAGTATTCGTTATACAGAACAACCTGGGTTCAATCGCATGCTGGAGTAAATGAATTCATCCTTTTAAATAAATCTATTAAAATTTCAGCAGGAACAGGGTCTCATTTGGTTCCATTTCAGTTACTTACCTCAAAGCTGTGATGACTTCAGCATTTTGTTTCCTAGCTTTACACGAAACCTAATCATGCACTAAGTACAGATTTTTTTCTAATTTAAAAAAAAAAAAAAAAAAAAAAAAAAAAAAAAAAAAAAAAAAAAAAACCACAAAAAAAAACACTACGCAAGGGCAATAATAAGTTCCCCCGCCCTAATCTTTTCGAACTCACCCATTTTTTTTCTATATCATTTCTCTTCAAGCTATTTTATCTGATTGTTCTTCTCAGTATTGAACAAGAGTTTTGGATCTCCTCAGCTGTAGATTCTTTGCCATTAGATTGGTAAGTTAAGTTCTAATGTTGTCAAAACAATGTATGTGTTATGGGGGTAACGAGACGTGAGACGTGCGGATCCATATGCAAAGCTTTATTATAAGACATGGTCGTACAGGCAGGGTCAGTAAACAGCAAACAGGTATGTAGAGGGCAAGACACAGAGCAATCCGTAGAGCAAGCGTGGTCGACGATCGGCGAACAATATCCAAAAGGCAAGGCAGAGGCAATCCAGAAACGAGAGCAATAATCCACGAAAGTCAAACAGAGTCCAAAGGGCAAAGCAAAGGGGTAAATCCAGAAGCAAAGGCAGGGTCAGACACTGCAAGATAAACAAGGCAAGACTATGACTAGGAACGCCTGTAGAGTAGCTAGGCTAACAATACTGCAACTAACTGAGAAAGTCCAGTGCTTAAATAGTGTGATTGGGTGATCAGTGGAATCAGGTGCAAGGCTGTCAGTGCAATGGATTGTGGGAAATGCAGTAATGGTGTGCTGTGTGGTGTGAGAGTCCATGTGGTGAGTGGTGACCTCTGGTGCATTGTCTGGAAGAGCATGTGACCCGAGCCCGTGACACAGCCCCCCCCCCCCAAGGAGCGCGGGCTAAGCCTCCAGACGCTCTTATATTCAGGAGGGCGGTGGAGCTTGAGGCGAACAGGGGGAGAGGCGGAGGGCCAGGTCCGTGAGGAAGTGGGAAGACCAGGGACTGGGGCAGGACCGGCAGAGCAGGAGACCCAGGCGGAACCGGAGACCAGGACAGAGCAAGAGCCCACCAGGGCAGAGCAGATGACCACCAGACCGGAGTAGAAGACCACCACGGCGGAGCAGAAGACCACCAGACCAGAGCAGAAGACCACCCAACCCAAGTGGCAGACTGGGCAGGAAACCATGGCAGGGACTGGGACCTGGGAGAAACAGAAACAGAGAACACAGTCACCACAAGGAGCATGCCACCAGATCGGACCAGAGACCACCACGGCAGAGCAGAAGACCACCAGACGGAGCGGAAGACCACCACGGCATAGACGGACTGGAAAACCATGGGCAGAGTCTGAGATCTGGGGGAAACAGAGACAGACAACACAGGAGAGCAGAGACAGACAACACAGGGAGAGCAGAGACAGACGATGCAGGCAGAACATTCATAGTCTCAGGGGCCGCGGCTATAGCCGTGACAGGACAGGGCAAGAGTTCACAGACGGGGCCTTTAGCCGTGACAGGACAGGGCAGAGCTTGCAAGATGGCTTGCAGTCGCGGACAGGCCAGGGCGAGAGCTCAGACGGCCTCTTTAGCCGTGGACAGGACAGGGTGAGAGGGCTTGTAGACGGCTTCTTTAGCTTGACAGGACAGGGGCCAGAGTTCACAGACGGCCTCAGGCCGTGACAGGGCAGACAGTGAGTTCAGGAACGACCTCCGGGTGGCCGTGACAGGGCAGACAGTGAGGCCCGGGGAACGGCTCGTGGCCGCATAGGGCAGACAGTGAATTCAGGAACGGCCTCCGTGACAGGGCAGGCAGTTAGTTCAGGAACGGCCTCCGTGGCCGTGACGAGGCAGACAGTGAGTTCATGAGTGAGCGCCACCACTTCAGGAGGTTCTGCAGCAGAAGCCGCCACCTCTGGTGGTTCAGCAGTGGACGCTGCTTCCTCTGGAGGTTCTGCAGCCGAAGCCGCCACCTCTGGAGGCACTGAAGCAGACTAGTGAACAGAAGAGGCCACATGAAAAGCCTCGAGGACAGGAGAGGTTTCAGGAGTTCAGTGTACAGCCCACACGCACACAATGGCGACCGCCATTACAGGGAGCACTGAGGTCAGGGGAACAGTCTCTGTAACTGCCAGTGCTGAGGCCCTGGGAATGCCAGCTGCTCGCACTGATATCAGTGGTGGGTCCATCATGCTGGCAATTAGACAGGGAACTCGAAGGACTGACCTTAACTCTCTGGTGACAAACTCTGGCAGCTCAGCGGAGGCGTGACGAGGCTCTGGCAGCTCAGCGGAGGCGTGACGAGGCTCTGGCTGAAGAGCTGAGGCGTGCTGTGACTCTGGCTGAAGAGCTGAGACGTGGTGTGCCTCTAGCCTGACAGTCGTGGCGTGAGCGGGCTCTGGCTTGACCGGCGTGACGTAAGCAGACTTAGCCTTGACGTGAGCAGACTCTGGCTTGACTGGCGTGACGTGAGCAGACTCTGGCTTGACCGGCGTGACGTGAGCAGACTCTGGCTTGACAGGCGTGACGTGAGCAGACTCTGGCTTGACAGGCGTGACGTGAGCAGACTCTGGCTTGACGTGAGCAGACTCTGGCTTGACAGGCGTGACGTGAGCAGACTCTGGCTTGACAGGCGTGACGTGAGCAGACTCTGGCTTGACAGGCGTGACGTGAGCAGACTCTGGCTTGACAGGCGTGACGTGAGCAGACTCTGGCTTGACGTGAGCAGACTCTGGCTTGACGTGAGCAGACTCTGGCTTGACGTGAGCGACGTGAGCAGACTTTGACTTGACCGGCATGACGTGAGCAGACTTTGGCTTGACGTGAGCAGGCTCTGGCTTGACTGGCTCTTTGACGTGGATTGTGACTTGACTTGGTTCTTTGACGTGGGTTGTGACTTGACCTGGCTCGTGACCGGCGGCAATGATGCTACAGGGTGGTGCTGTGGCCGCCATTTTGTGAGCGTGCTCTAGCGCGGCTGTGATCAAGCAATTGGGTGCGGTGTCTCTTTCCTCCGCGACCCCCACAGTAAACGCTGATCCAACCGTCAGCAGAGCAAAGTCCATAAACTGCGCTAATGATGAACGCGGGCCCTCTCGAAAGAGCTTAGTTCTCAGCGGTTGGTTAAGGCCATCGCCAAACAGATTAATCAGGAAAGAGTCCGGTAAATCAGAGTCATTGGCTAAGTGTAGAAATTCCTCAATACATTCCTCTAGCGATCGGGTACCCTGCTTGAATCGCAGCAAGAGAAAAGCTATGTCCATACCTGGTAATTGTCCATGGGAAAAGCTGCTGGATCCTGGTATGGCCGAGTATTCTGTTACGGGGGTAACGAGACGTGAGACGTGCGGATCCATATGCAAAGCTTTATTATAAGACATGGTCGTACAGGCAGGGTCAGTAAACAGCAAACAGGTATGTAGAGGGCAAGACACAGAGCAATCCGTAGAGCAAGCGTAATACCATCGGCGAACAATATCCAAAAGGGGCAAGGCAGAGGGGTAATCCAGAAACGAGCAATAATCCAAACGAAAGTCAAACAGAGTCCAAAGGGCAAAGCAAAGGGGTAAATCCAGGAAGCAAAGGCAGGGTCAGACACGGCAAGATAAACAAGGCAAGACTATGACTAGGAACGCTCTGTAGAGTAGCTAGGCTAACAATACTCGGCAACTAACTTCTTCTTCTTCTTCTTCTTTGGTGTTTATTGGCGGTTGGCAAACCAACTTATAGGTGCATTACCGCCACCGACTGGACTGGAGTGTGGACAGGATACATGCTTATAGGATTTACATAATAGGATAGATGGGGAAAAAAGAGAAAAAAAAAGAAAAAGAAAAAAAAACCCTGTCTAAATTCTTTTACTTAGTTTCGTTTCTTTAATAAACTTAATAATTATATAATATATAGCCTTTTCCTTTAGTATACCTATTATTTAAAAAATTCCTATGCTCAACTTTAACTAGTGACTGAATAAAATTATGTCTTTCTTTATTGTATTTCCCGCAGTAAAGTATTACATGTTCAACTGTCTCTTGCTGACTACAGTGATTACATTCCCCAGTTAGGTGTTTGCCAATTTTAAACAGTGTACTATTCAGTCCTGTGTGACCTATCCTCAAACGGGTTATTATATTCTCTTCATTTCTGTTCCTGCTCTCTCTCCTCCCAGTACCAACTTGTTGTTGAATATTATATAAGTGTCTTCCTGTTTCAATACCATCCCAGTGTACTCGGCAACTAACTGAGAAAGTCCAGTGCTTAAATAGTGTGTGTGATTGGGTGATCAGTGGAATCAGGTGCTGCACGCTATGCAATGGATTGTGGGAAATGCAGTACGGTGTGCTGTGTGGTGTGAGAGTCCATGTGGTGAGTGGGTGACCTCTGGTGGTGATTGTCCGGAAGAGCATGGACCCGATTCGTGACAGTATGGCTGATATCTAGGGATGTTTTTTTTTTCAGTCAGAGAAAAATGTACTTTGAAAGCAAATGGAATCAAATATTCCATTTGCTTTCAAAGTACATTTGAATCACTGTCCATTTGTTAATGGAAATGCCAGGGGACAGACTTCCAAGATGGGCCCCAATTATATTAAAGTGCCCCTATTATGCCATTTTAAAGGTTCCTAATATTGTTTTAAGAGTCTCCTACAATATATTTACATGCATGCAAGGTCAAGGTTTGTTTTCACAAAATATGCATTTAATATCATATTAATATCATTTTCCAATGATTCTTAAATGATTTAGTCGAAGCAGTTCTAAGATTCAGTCTCTCCAAACCCCTCCTTTTTGTGAGCGTACTCTGCTCTGATTGGTCAGATGGCCCAGTCTGATGTGATTGGTCTACCGCGTACAGCATGTTTCGGAAACGATACGCCCATTGCCATAGCTCCGTATTTTGAACGCTCAATAGAAAATATAAACATCTATTATTTATCATACTTGCAGGCTGTGATTCAGTGGAGCCAGCTGGCCCAAATAAACTGGATACTGAGCCATCTTTCAAGAGCAAGCATTTTGTGAATCCCGTGTTGAAATTCCCGAGATTAGAGAAGCAGTTGTCAGTAAAATGTTGGGAACACAAAAAAAAGATTGGGTTTGTACTGCTATGAATTTTAACCGGATTCTTTGCAGCCTCATCTTTTAAAAGTGAAAATAAAACAAATTTACTTTCACAGCGTATTCTCGACATGATATTAACCACACGAAGCTACAGTTTTTGATTGCGGATCACGTTGTTTGTGGTCAGCCAATGTAGAACATATGCAACATTATGCAAATGTGTTACGCCATGATGTTGCAATTTTTGTGGTTAAAATTGTGATTTGCCATTTAAAATGTGATTTTTAAAACTAATTAACAAAAAAAATACAAATATAATTAGATAAAAATTAATAAGATAAGAACAATAATAATAATATTTTACAGAAAACTATTGTTTTACAAACAACAGCAGGGTTACTTGTTAACATGCTAAACCTTTGACAGTAATTTCTTATTTTATCAGGAGGTATGTAAAATCAAAAACAGAATCCATGTCTAATATGAGCCTTGCATCCACAGTTGGGGAGGGGGGGTAGCATCTTCTGTACACTTCTATACACTGGAGAAAAACATGGATTATCATGTTTACTTTTATTTTTTTATTTTATTACTTTTATGTATTTCTTTAGAGAGAAATATTATTTTTCCTGTTTATGCCCAAAATAAGACTTTCGGCCGTACAACTTTGCAGATCGTGTTAACTGAGACATCCTATTAGTGAGATAGAATGTACATTTTGTGTAAATGGAGCGTGGGATAATGAATAATTTTTTTACTGCGAAAAGTCAGTCTGAACTGATTTTCCAAACAGCTTTTAATACTTTCTAGTGTACTGTAATTGCCCCTGTGTGCATGTCTCATTGCCTATGCACTGTGCTTAGAATGTTTCCTTATTTCAAAGGATAACTGAGCTCGCATGCTCAGCTGAAGGTTGTTTGAAACACTTAAAAAGCTTTACAAGAGGAGTGAGAAACAACTGTTGAAATTCTAATTGGGCAACATGGTGGTTTTCGTGATCATTGGTCTCCATGTTTAGTTCTCAGCAGGTTCAGTGTAATATAACTGTGGGCTATAGAGAGCGTGGGGGTGCCAGATTCTCCTCGGATTAATGCTGAGGAGAGGAAAACGTGAGAAGCGTTTCCCAAGAGGGAGGGAAGAAAGGAGAGGACACTGTCAAGGAGAGCAGTCATCTTCATTATCTCACAACCCTGTTAGTGACACAGCGCGTCACTTTTACACAACGCCGTGCTTCATCTGCTGTGATCCCTCACAAGAGTCTGACCACTGAGTGGAATATTAACAAGGCTGCCTCATATCTCCCCATAGGGCCCGAGTGCTTCAGTAAGCGGCGAGCAAATATTGCCCTGTCATTCCTGCAAATGAGGCCATTGAGGTGCTTGCTTGAATAAAGAAAGTCATTTAAGAAATGATTACATGTCTGGAGATCAGAGATAGCTTAAGTCAAAGGGGGGAAATTATATTTTAAACATGAGCTGTGTTTCAATCAACAGGGTCTTACACAGTGTACACTGCTCCCTACTACCTGAACACATGGATATCAGTTGAAGTCTACTTCATTTAACAAAATGTGTTCATTTGAAACACCCTGAAACGTCATCAAACACAATGCAACTAGAGTCACGCATATTAAAAGAGTTACATTTTATGACTGCTCTAAATAAATAGAATATAAATTACCATACTTTTATTTAATATACATACAGTATCTCACAGAAGTGAGTACACCCCTCACATTTTTGTAAATATTTTATTATATCTTTTCATGTGACAACACTGAAGAAATGACACTTTGCTACAATGTAAAGTAGTGTGTGTACAGCTTGTATAACAGTGTAAATTTGCTGTCCCCTCAAAATAACTCAACACACAGCCATTAATGTCTAAACCACTGGCCACTAAAATGAGTACACCCCTAAGTGAAAATGTCCAAATTGGGCCCAATTAGCCATTTTCTCTCCCCGGTGTCATGTGACTCGTTAGTGTTACAAGGTCTCAGGTGTGAATGGGGAGCAGGTGTGTTTAATTTGGTGTTATCGCTCTCACTCTCTCATACTGGTCACTGGAAGTTCAACATGGCACCTCATGGCAAAAAACTCTCTGAGGATCTGAAAAAAAGAATTGTTGCTGCAGCACGGTGGCCAAGACCATACAGTGGTTTAACAGGACAGGTTCCACTCAGAACAGGCCTCGCCATGGTCAACCAAAGAAGTTGAGTGCACGTGCTCAGCGTCATATCCAGAGGTTGTGTTTGGGAAATAGACGTATGAGTGCTGCCAGCATTGCTGCAAAGGTTGAAGAGGTGGGGGGTCAGCCTGTCAGTGCTCAGACCATACGCCGCACACTGCATCAAATTGGTCTGCATGGCTGTCGTCCCAGAAGGAAGCCTCTTCTAAAGATGATGCACAAGAAAGCCCACAAACAGTTTGCTGAAGACAAGCAGACTAAGGACATGGATTACTGGAACCATGTCCTGTGGTCTGATGAGACCAAGATAAACTTATTTGGTTCAGATGGTGTCAAGCGTGTGTAGTGGCAACCAGGTGAGGAGTACAAAGACAAGTGTGTCTTGCCTACAGTCAAGCATGGTGGTGGGAGTGTCATGGTCTGGGGCTGCATGAGTGCTGCCGGCACTGGGGAGCTACAGTTCATTGAGGGAACCATGAATGCCAACATGTACTGTGACATACTGAAGCAGAGCATGATCCCCTCCCTTCAGAGACTGGGCCGCAGGGCAGTATTCCAACATGATAACGACCCCAAACACACCTCCAAGACGACCACTGCCTTGCTAAAGAAGCTGAGGGTAAAGGTGATGGACTGGCCAAGCATGTCTCCAGACCTAAACCCTATTTGAGCATCTGTGGGGCATCCTCAAACGGAAGGTGGAGGAGCACAAAGTCTCTAACATCCACCAGCTCCGTGATGTCGTCATGGAGGAGTGGAAGAGGACTCCAGTGGCAACCTGTGAAGCTCTGGTGAACTCCATGCCCAAGAGGGTTAAGGCAGTGCTGGAAAATAATGGTGGCCACACAAAATATTGACACTTTGGGCCCAATTTGGACATTTTCACTTAGGGGTGTACTCAGTTTTGTGGCCGGTGGTTTAGACATTAATGGCTGTGTGTTGAGTTATTTTGAGGGGACAGCAAATTTACACTGTTATACAAGACGTACACTCACTACTTTACATTGTAGCAAAGTGTCATTTCTTCAGTGTTGTCACATGAAAAGATATAATAAAATATTTACAGAAATGTGAGGGGTGTACTCACTTCTGTGAGATACTGTATGTATATACTATATCCAAGAGTTTTTATGTAATTAAGTTATCAATTTAATTTTTCTAATTGTCATAATTTAAAGTGCTAAACTGAGAGATAAATGTCTATTGTGATGTTACCATTTAAAATATAATTTGGTTATATTATATGTGTATTTTACCTTATTTAAGCATAATCATGATAGTTACACTGTAACTTTCATCTCGCACACTGTGAAGTCCACTTTGCAGGGCACTTACTGTCGAGTGGAACACACCTTTAGACTCTTATTTCAAAGCTCTCCAAACTGAAACCACTGTTACTTTAATGTCTTTTGTATCACACTGCGGACTCTCTTTTTCACATACAAACGCAACTGGTGCCATTTTGTGTTGAAGTTATCAATGGTAGTAAAAAAATGATCTCAGAGTTCATCATGCTGCTAGGCTAGTTGTTTTATATGTTGTAACAGATGTTTTTATTAATTTAAACTCATCAGTACTTTATGTCCGCATTTTAATTTATTTTATAAGTGGCCAAGTAACATTATTTGTGCAGTTAACTATTATTTATTGCAAAATAAACCAAGCGTACATGATCACTTACACAAACTATAGCAGGTACTGCAGTGATATTGATAGTTTTGTTACAACTTAATATCTCTGTAACTTTGCACTAATTTTTACCTATAAAGAACTTGTTTTGGCAAATCTGTGCTCTAAAATGTCAACCTTGTCACATACTCTCATAGTGTCCTTTAGTCTTTTTTTGTTGTTGTTGTGGGCAGTCGTGTTGGGGTGTGTTTGTAATCTGAAGATGTACTCTACTGGACATTAGGGGGTCTTGGTGACTCACTGAATGAGTGTACTGTCCATGTAGTTCTCTGCCCACAGGCATGACCTCTCACAGTGAGGTCCATAAGAGGACTTCTTCATGCATACAAACCACCCGATGTGAGAAGCTAGTTTAATTCTACTCACTGAGAAATTCATTAAACATCACAGAGCAGTTTTTTATGTTCTGGTGTTCAGTAAAGACTTAACGCAGAACTTCATGCAGAAATATTGTGATTTCTTTTCATAGCTTGGTTAGTTTGAGTCAAAACTTAAACTGAAATCCCTATCTGCTTGTGAAGTTGTGACGTATTAAATACTGAAAATGTACTCACCATCAGGCCATCCGAGATGTAGATGAGATTGCTTCTTCTTTGGAACAGATTTGGAGAAATTTAGCATTACATCACTTGCTCACCAATAAATCATTTGCAGTGAATGAGTCCAAACAGCTGATAAAATACTCTGCAAGTAGTCAACACCAACTCCAGTCCGTTAATAATCCTATTGTGAAGTGAAAAAGCTGTGTTTGTAATAAACAGATCCACAATTGATGTTTTTAAAGTTCAAATGTTTTTAGCTTCAGTCCTCTATCCATAATACTGCTGAAACCAGTGAAAAGGTAACCTTGTCTGAATCAGGAGAGAAATATGCACAGATCAAGATTGGTGGATTTTGATGTGAGGGGTTAACAGGGACTTTTTCACTGGAGGAAGCATTATTGTGGATTATGGAATTTAGAATTATACTATATATACTATTTATAATTATTAATGATGGATTTGTTTCTTACAAACACAGTTTTTCACTTCACAAGATGTTAATTGATGGACTGGAGTCATGTGGATTCCTTGTGGATTATTGTGATGTTTTCATTAGCTATTTGAACTCTCATTTTGACTGCGTTCACTGAAGAGGATCCATTGGTGAGCAAGTAATGTAATGCTAAATTTCTCATAACCATTATGATGAAGGAACAAACACATCTACATGTTGGATGGCCTGAGGGTGAGTCAATTTTTGGGTGAACTATTCCTTTAACAAGCAGAAAAACACTTTCAAAAGCTAGTTTGTTGGAAAAGGGACTGTTGTTGAACTTAATCACATTGGCTGCCCTATTTTTTGGTTGCAATTCAGGAATTTTTCTTTATCTTGAACCCAATTAGAAAAATACTGCTTTGAAGTCAGTTTTCACTATACTACAGTAAACAGTTTAAGATTTGTAGCACTGTCTAACATCATAGCTTTTTCAGTTAGGTTCTACCATTGAAAAGCACCATATGACTAATACAACAATATTTACAATGACAAAATAAGCTAAATAGTATTTAATAAACTAATAGAATGAAATAGCAAGAAACAGAAAATGTTGAAAACGTGATTTCATGGTCAGGAGTGAGTTTGCAGTGTGTAGGATGATCATCTATGACCTTTCATAGCATCAGCACAATTGTAATATAATATAAAGGCCTCACGTTCCTGTTTGAATGACATGTTCCTCTCAGCTGCCGCCCACGAACAACCCACACCTGATGCCGATGCCTCATACAACTTACCCCACTGTATCGTCATTGTTTGAGCGTCCCTATGCCGATACGTGCTGCCCTTGGTACATTAAGTACTTACACTTCACCGTGAGTCAGAGCGCATCTCCTCGTAGCGATCTGATAGTGACGGGATAGGGGTTGACAGAGAAACCTTCAGCTACCTTTTTCGGTTCCTCCGTGTCCAGCGTGAGTCAGATAGCCCTCCCTCCCCCCTCCTTGTACCGGACTCCCTCTCATGTTCTAAGGAGGTGTTGAAATGAACACGCTCATTAGACCTACAGAGATGATTCACAACAATGAATCAAGCCGCCGGCCCACCGTTAGCACTCTGCTGGTCAGCCAGACTGTCGTTCTGATCGTACAGCTGAAGAATGGCAAGCCGCTTGTTCCCTGCTGTTGCCATGGTTTCCAGCTCATTCGTCACAGTGTATTGCGTGTGGCTCCCTGCACGTTAAAGTGAAGGGGAGGGAAGGGTTGCGAGTCAGACCCTCAAACTAGAGTAGGCCTTACTAAATACTAGCAATGTAGGCCCAACCTTCAGCCTCAGAAATGAGACTGGATGGACTATATTTACCATACATTATGAATTCAGAAGTTAAATGCACCCATGAAAGTGGAGTTTTGTCACTGTTAGCTCATGCTGTTAACCTTTTAAGCTAGTGTTCCCCCTAACAGTTAATAAAATTCATTTTTCAAAGATATTTTTATCAGATACTACACTACCAATCAAAAGTTTGGGGTCAGTAAAATTATTTTTGTAAAGAAATTATTACTTCTATTAAGCAAGGATGCATTAAAAGATATTAAGTTTGAAAAATATGTGCTGTTCTTTTAAACTTTATACTTGATTGCCTTTCAAACAATCCTGAAGAAAAGTTTTGTGGTTTTCACAAAAATAATAAGCAGGACAACCGTCTTTATCATTGATAATAATGTGAAATGTTTTTGAGCAACAAAACATCATATTAGAATGATTTCTGAAGGATTGTGTGACACTGAAGACTGGAGTAATGATGCTGAAAATTCATCATTGCCATCACAAGAATAAATAGCTTTTTAATATATATTAAGATAGAAAACTATGGAAGTCTGTTTTCTTCACAGAATAAAAAACTCTGACTCTTTCTGTCACAATTATGTCTTTGTTTCTCAAAATGCTGACTTTTTTCCCCAGAATTGCAAGAAACAGTCTGAAATGTGAGATAAAAAGTTAATTATATATTTTTTATTGTTTTATTCTACGGCAGAAACGGGCTTTCATAGATTTGTATTCAGAATTCTTAGTTCACAATATATATATATTTTTCTCTCAGAACTGCAAGTTTATATATAAAAGTCAGAATTATGAGATACAAACTCACAATTGTTAGGGAAAATGTCAGAATTTTGAGATTTTTGCTGTTCAAATTCAAGCTGATTCTTGGTAAGAATAAGAGACTTTAAGGTCTTTATATATATATATATATATATATATAAGGTCTTTATATATAATGCATTATGAAAGTAGTTTTAATGCATTAATTATGCCTTATAATGAGCCTTGTAATGTATTGTATGACCTAATGAATAATCATAACCACAGTTATAATGCAGTATAATACTAATCTATTCATTGTTACGCCTTTAGAAAGTCTAATGCATTAAAGCACGACAAACAAACCTTCAAATATTATAATGCATTTTAACTTTGGTTATAATTACTTATGAAAAGATATAATGCATTACAACGTACATTATGAAGTTATAATGCATTATACGTAGCGGCTTTAAGTAAAGTGTTACAGAGACTTCTTTCAAAAACAAAAACATTTTTTACTGGCCTCAAACTTTTGAATGGTAATGTAGATTTTTTACAAACAAACAAACAATAAATAAATAAATATATAAATAAGTATTTACATGAAATTGGAACAAAAGTATTGATGATGACTCTACAGTGAAAATGACTTATTTTCCCTTATTTAGAAGATTTTTTTTTTTTTGACTCAATTTGGTAGGTGACCCTTTGTAAATCATCAAACTGTTACGTTTATGGCCCGTTTTGGTTTTGTTTTCCCTGTGTTCCTGCCTTCTGTCTCAGTTCCTCATTTGTTGCCATGGTTTTTGATTAATTACTCCTCACCTGTTTTCATTCGATTACCTCATTAGTCCTCATTTAGTTTAGTACTTATAGTCCCTTGTTTCGTTAGTATTTTGTCCTGTCTTGATGTGATGTAATGTTGTGTTGGAAGCGTTGTTTCTCGCTTTCCCTGGGTTATTTGGATTAAAAGACTATTTCTTCGTGATTCCGTGTTCGTGTGATTTCCGAAGAAGTTCTCACTTAACTGTTAAAAATGGCAGGTAGGAGTCTCACTTTTTAATTGACATCTAAAGATATAATCACAACTTGTTACTGAGAACTCTCTCCTCCTACAATATGTAGGAACTATTCTTCCCACTATTACTGCACTAAATATAACAACATACAATATCACACTCACGTCTCAGCACACTAACAGTATATTTAGATAGTTTATCTCAGTTCCATAAATACAAAAGCAAGAATACCTGCCAGATAATGATGTAAATCCATGCATCAATAGGATGGACCTCAATTTGGTTTTTCATTCTTGAATATGTATTCCAAGTTCCAGTTTGTCTTTGTTAAAACTATGGATCAGGAAAAAAACTAAAAAAATAAATGATCATGATGGGTCCCATGATTTTTTTTTATTCCCTTTTAGAAAAGAAAATTATCTGTTCTGTAGATCAATTTTTATACTTTTGTTGACCTATTATCCAGGTATCATGGTTTTGTGTTTGTATTCCTTAGGTTATGGAGACCAAAAGAAAATTATTTATTTATTTTTCTTTTTGGCTTATAAAACAGCTTATAAATCATATAGAATTAAGTTTTTTTTTTTTGAAAATCTAAAAAAAAAATAAAAATTCTGAAAATTCAGCTTTGCCATCACAGGAATAAATTACACTTTAAAATATATTAAAATAGAAAACAGTTATTTTAAAATGCAATAATATTTTACAATATTACTGTTTTTACTGTATTTTTGATCAAATATCTACCTCCTTTTTGAGCATAAGAGGCTTCTTAAATAAATACATAAAAATTAATAATCTTACTGAGACCAAACTTTTGAAACTCTGTTGTATAATAACTAATATAAGGATAATATGCAGCACAATGTGAGTTAATAGGAGCTAATTTCTTGCTTCTCTCAGTGAATGGGGTATTTCAGTCTTTTTGTGGGCATGCATTAGACAAAAGTTAGGAAACACTAGCCGGGTTTCCATCCAAAGTTGCGAATTTAACTTATGCACAAAATTGGAATATCGCATAAAACATTTGTGACCCTGGACCACAAAACCAGTCTTAAGTAGCACAGGTACATTTGTAGCAATAGCCAAAAAAAAAAAACATTGCACGGGTCAAAATTATTTATTTTTCTTTTATGCCAAAAATCATTAGGATATTAAGTAAAGATCATGTTCCATGAAGATATTTAGTAAATTTCCTACTGTAAATATATCAAATTAATTTTTGATTAGTAATTTGCATTGCTAAGAACTTTATTTGGACAACTTTAAAGGTGATTTTCTCAATATTTAGATTTAGATTTTTTTTTTTTTGCACCCTCAGATTCCAGATTTTCAAATAGTTGTATCTCAGCCAAATATTGTCCTATCCTAGCAAACTATACATCAATGGAAAGGGAAACAATCTTTGCTTGGGCATTTCAGAATGACCATAACATTTCAGATGCTATAGAATGAGATCGGTCTGCTGATTAGTCAGGTTATGCTGTCCCACAGTGCAGTCACATGACTTTTTTTGATGCTCATGGAGGAATTTATTTGGCAAATGTGCACAAGTGCGCACTTTTTCACACAAGTCAAAACCACCTCAAGCGAGCGTAAAAACTTTTTTGCGAATTAAGGGATTTTTATTCTAAATTTGGCGTTTCCGTCACTCATTTCTGATGTGACTTCAAAATGCGCATAAAAAACAGGGTGACGGAAACATAGCTACTGATACAGTATAACATTCACACAAATCATATTTGTGAATGGAGTTTACAAAAACAGAAGAGAGCACATGTCTATAGTACACTGATGAAAGAGTCCCATGAGGAGAACCATATGATGTGAAAAACAATCCAAGAGCTTTCATTCTTAGCTTCTCTCAGTAACGTGGGGTTCAATGCTGCATGTAAGACATGGCCGTCTCAGGGGAGAGGCCTTCATGCTCTTATCCAGGGGGACTGGATTGCTTAGCAACTTTTGTTAGTTATGGCATCACCTGGTTGTGCTGTGACACAAGGGTATAAGACCACTCCACAGCAGAGGACCCCTGACAAGAGATAGCATGTGTGTGCATGGCTGGTGGATTCATTATGAGCTTGATTTGTAATTCCTAATTTTGTTGTTTAGCTGGGAGTCTTGATTTGTATTTGAAGCTGGATTATATTGGATTTCCTCTTATTCTTGTGACTGATAGAGCAATGCAAACTGATGCTATCAGCTCTCCCTTGCAGTTAAAAATAAAGCAAACTAAGGCGATAAGGAGTGAACTAAAAAATATTTACATATTAATAAATAAAACCTGTGTGCAGAAGTTGGCATTTGAAACCATCATAATAGCATACTTTTGTGATCTTTGAGATCTGAGAGTGAATAAACGCATAAAAATGCACCGACTGGCGTCACAGAATATTTTTATCCTGCTGTTAAATATCCAGGCAGAAAGCAATTGAAATTCAATGTGATTTTATACTAACTTCATTATCACTGACTATTTTTAATGGCTCATGTAGAAACAGAAGCCTATGACGTAATCTCAGTTTGGGCACTTGGCACGTCTCCCTCAATCCTCAGGTGATCATCTACTTATCTGGGACCTTTTGAAAAATTTTTACGTCTATGGAAATTTCAGTCTCCCTGAACAGAAATAGAAGGATATATATATAATATAATATAATATAATATAATATAATATAATATAATATAATATAATATAATATAATATAATATAATATAATATAATATAATATAATATATATATATATATATATATATATATATATATATATATATATATACACACAGTGCCTTGCAGAAGTATTCAAACCCCTTCATTTTTTTACGTTTTATGTTGCAGCCTTATGTTAAACCGCTTTAAATTACTTTTTTTTTTTTTTTTTTTTCCCACAACAATCTACACTCCACACACCATAATGACAAAGCAAATAACAGGTATTTAACATCTTTGCAAATTTATTCTACATGAAAAACCATAAATGTTCCATTGCATAAGTATTCAAACCCTTATCTGGGACAGTTGAAATTTAGCTCAGGAGCATTTATATTGCTTGTAGATGTTACTACACTTTGAGTGAAGTTAACCTGTGTCAAATTCAATTGAATGGTTATGATTTGGAATGGCACACACATCTTAATAAAAGGTCTTACAGCTGAAAATGCATATCAGAGCAAAAACCAAGCCCTGAGGTCAAAAGAACTGCCTGTAGAGCTCAGAAACAGGTTTGCGTCAAGCCACACATCTGGGGAAGAGTTCAGAAAAAAATCTGCTGCATTGAAGGTTCACAGAATCATGTAGCCTTCATTATCCATAATGGAAGACATTTGAAACAACTAGAACTTTTCCTAGAGCTGGCCACCTGGCCAAACTGAGCAACTGATGGAGAAGGACCGATGGGAGAAACCTACAGAAGGACAAACATCACTGCAACACTCCACCAATCTGTGCTTTATGCCAGTGTGGCCAAATTCAATCCTCTCCTCAGTGAAGACACACAAAAACCCACTTGGAATTTGCAAAAAAGCACCTAAAGGACCCTCAGACTCTGAGAAACAAGATTCTCTGGTCTGATGAACCTCAATTCTAAGCATCATGTTTGAAGGAAACCAGCTCTGCTCATCACCTGCAGAGTACCATCCCGAAAGTAAAATGTGGTGGTAGCAGCCTCATGCTGTGGGGCTGTTTTTCAGCGGCGGGGACTGAAGGACTCTTCAGAGTAGAAGAGAAGCTAATTGCACCAAAATATAGAGATAGCCTTAATGAAAACCCAGTACAGAGCGTTCAGAACCTCAGACTGGGCAGAACAACAGGACAATGACCCTTAGCACACAGCAAGAGTGGCTTATAGACAGCTCTGTGAATGTCCTTGAGTGGCGCAGCCACAGCCTGGCCTTGAACCCAATCAAATATTTCTGAAGAAACCTGAAAATGTGCATCTGCCCCCATCCAACCCGACAGAGCTTGAGAGGTGAACAGGTGAGGTGAAGAATGGCAGATAATTGCCAAATGCTGATGAGCAAAGCTTGTCGCATCAAACAAAAAAGACTTGAGGCTAAAGGTGCTTCAGCTAAGTACTGAGTTAAGGGTTTGAATACTTATGCAACATTTCAGATTTTGTATTTTTTTTTTTATAAATTTACAAAGTCGTGACAGTTCTGTTTTTGCTTTGCCATTATGGTTTATGGAGTGTAGATTGGTGTGGAAAAAAAAGTTATTTAACGCAATACCTAACCCTAACACACACACACACACACACACACACACACACACACACACAATAGCATACACACAATTAGTGAAATATCGCCACCTATAGTAATATATTAGCTAGTGCCATTCTCTGTGTGTTGAGCTTGTATTAAGAGGATTATATGTTTTTGTCTTGTTTATTTTATTTATTGCCAGCAATAATTCTGAAAGAAATATGTAGACTATGAAATATATCAAAATCATTTTGATAAACTACAATATTGTCAAATTAACTATTTGTTTAATAATTATTACTATTGTTGTTTGTACTAGTACTGCTAGTACTACTACTGCTACTACTACTAATAATAATTAATCATTTAATAATTGTTAGTTAATACTGAATTGAATTATTAAATAATTTTTTAAAATTAATTGTTCATTTTTTTTTTCTCTTTCACTTTTTATTAGGAGTGAGACTAAAAGCTCTAAGCATAAATTTAAGGGGGAATTTTTTTTTTTTTAGCTGCAAGTCTTATTTTTACCGCTAGATGTCAGTAATCAACCAGTGTTTTTAGTGCTGATGCTGATAATATGGGTTTGCCATTCAATATTATCTTTCAAGGGCTTACCATCTAGAAATCAATAATTCATTCTTCATCTGTTATTTATAAAGGTTAATGTTGTAGATTTACATTAAAAAAATCTGCCAAGAAGTACTGTTGATTTACAGCATTGTGGATATTAGAAAATATTAATAAATAGGTGAACAGTATGAAAGACTGGTTCTTCAAAACTGCAGCAGCTGATTTTGAAATCATCATGGGAATAGTGTATAAAGGATATGAAAACTATTCTTATGTACGGTTAATATTTTACAACATTACTTGTGTTGTCATTATTATTTTAAAGCACACATTCACAGAACCAGAAACAGGAGTTACTACAAGAAATTAAAAATGCATTCATATAGAGCTCCAAAGACTGGGAGAAAAGGTCAAAGTGCATCTCAGTGTGCTTTTCCTCCTATTCCTGTGCTGTCAGAGCCGTTTTTCTTCAGTTTGCCTGCTGGCGGTCTTGAAACGGGCCTTTTGTTGAGGAGAGACTTGAAGTGACTTTGCTGTGGGCAGGTGTTTCCACTAACAGTTTCACCATGAGTTTCCTTGGATCTGACAAGGCATTTAAGACCTCCTCACGGTGCTCTCCTGCCTCAGGCAGACCTGCCGCTTAAACATTTAGCATGGAAATGGCTTGGGATGTCAGAGTGGCAGTCTAGCGTCTTTGTCTTTCTGTCCAAAATTCCAAATCACTTACCTCATACAATTCATAAATCATAGATAGATAGATAGATAGATAGATAGCTTGCAAATGATTTCTCATCACTTGCCACCATATAACCTACTTTAGAAAGTTTGCTTCTCTGACAACAGACAGTGAATGAGAGGACTATCTCTTCATCTTTTAGGGCGTCTTTAGTCGTGCCTGTGCCAAGAGGCTTTTGTGCCTTGGCAGAAGGAACATCCCATAGCGGAGTGGCCCACTCATCTGTCATCGCAGCTCCTCTAGACTCTGGCTGATGTTAACACACTTTGATGTCAACTGTACATTCTGATGACATTCCTTCTCCAGCGTTTCATTTACAACATTAGAAAGCATTTGGCAGATCACAAAATGACAACAACTGACAGTCTGGAGCCTTTATGACTCGCTGCTAAACAATTGTCCTTGCTGTGGAAGCTATGCAATGTCTGTTTTCATATAGTGTGATAGAGCTGTAAAGCTGAAATCCCTCTGGTCTCAGTATTTGCTCCTGTGGTAAACAGTCCGGCTGTGCTTTACTGCTTTAATGCATTATTTTTTCAATTCATGTTCCTTTTTTGTCCTATTTATATATATTTATATTTATATACAAGGCATGCAACAGTATAGTTCAGTACATACCTTGGTGTTTTTTTTTTGTTTGTTTTTGTTTTTGTTTTGTTTTTTTTGCAATTTAAATTTGTAATTTTTAAAATGCAAATTTTAAGTCAAATGAACTAAAAACATATATTACACCTAAATAATTTTTTATACCCTTTATATCTTATTGTTAAAGTTTTTCTTTTAAATATATTATTTTTATAATATATATAGTATATAGACTTATAATATATATATATATATATATATATATATATATATGTATATATATATAGCTTATATTCTATAGTTTTTTTCTTTTATATTATAATAGATGCTTTTATTTCTCTTTTCTTTCTTTTTATGTTCATAAGTTATTTTTTACATTTTTCTTTATATATTTAATTTTCTTTTTCTTAAATATACCTATGTTAAGCACTTCAAATTACCGTGATGCATGAAATGTGCTATATAAATAACTTTTCTTGCCTCATGATTAATCAGTCAAAGGGGTCTTTCAGAATGCAGTAAATACATTTGATGAATATATTTAATCTCTATTAAATCGAGTAAATGCAATAAAATCAACCAGTTATTAAAATGTATTCAGTATTCTATTAACCAAAAAGATTCATAAACATTTGTATGTCTCTAAAGTTGTTTACAAGTGAAATGCTTGTGTGTTTAAGTTGCTGTCAATACTGTAATGTTTTAGTATCAATATAAACATAATAAAGTGCTTGCTAGAACAACACTTTACGGTACTATTCAAAAGTTTGGGGTTTGTGAGATTTTCTTTTTTTTTTTTTGACAGAAGTCTCACCAAAGCTACATTTATTTGATCAAAAATACAGTTAAAATTATAGTGTTATGAGTGATAACTTAAAATAACGGTTTTCTATTTTAATATGTATTAAAAATGTCATTTATTTCTGTGATAGCAAAGCTGAATTTTCAGCAGTCACATGACCCTTCAAAAATCATTCTGATAATTTTTTCAGGATTCTTTGATATATTTGAATAAATATAATGTTTCTTGCCCTTGTGTAATCTGTTAGAGGGGTCTTTCTGTGATTATTTTCATTAAGGCAATTTTTTACAAAATAAAAATAAATAAATAAATAAGTTGCTTTCTCAAATAAACACTAGAATGTTAATAGACCGAGGGAATATGTGGCTTGTTTTCCAAACAAATTGATGACATAACCCACAAAGTAGCGTGCAAGAAGTTTCAATAATATATACACAAGCTTGTTTGCGTGAAAGCTTTTAACATGAACCCCGCTGAAGCATCAGTGGTTAAATCTGACAAATGTGACAGCCTCTGAAAATCTCATTAGAGGCCAGTCCAAACCAATGAACGGCTCCTTTTATCAGAAGGTCACAAGACGCCGCTCGGTGTGACCGATGCTTCTCACAAACCTCGCTGACAACTTCTTTTAAATCTTTGAGTGTATGATGACACATTTCCATAAAAGATGAAAGTGGTAAATAATGCACGAGACTCCTTCATGAAACATTGACTGTTCCTCTGATGTCACTTCTTGACACTTTTTGATGCATCTCTCTGATGATCCTGTGGTACCATATCGTATGTATATTTGTGTGTAGTTCACAGCTCATCTTTGATCTCTGATCTCATTAGTATTCAAATTATTGTATGTAATGTTTACATATATATTTGTATGTTTGGATATATGCAGGGACTTGCAATAAGAATGTACTGATATCATCTAAAATGTAAAAGTATTAGAAGTATTAATTAACTTTTATATTTATAGTATAAGTATATTTGTATAGTTAAGTTTCATTGTTATATAGATATTTTAGGCTTGAGTAAAATGATGGAATCCTTGGCACCAGAAATCTCACAGAGCAGCATATATATATAAATTCTGCTAAGAATGAGCAGAATGCAGTAAATATATTTTATGAATATATTTAATCTCTATTAAATTGAGTAGCTAAATATAATAGAATCAACCATTTACTTTAATGTATTCAGTATTCTGTTAACCAAAAAAGATTCATAAACATTCGTATGACTCTGAAGTTGTTTCCAAATGAAATGCTTGTGTGTTTAAGTTGCTGTCAATACAATAATAATGTTTCAGTATCAATAAAAACATAGTAACATCTTTGTTAGAACAACACTTTACACTACTATTCAAAAGTTTGGGGTTTGTAAGATTTTCTTAGTTTTTTGTTTTTTTGAAAGAAGTCTCTTATGCTCACCAAAGCTACATTTATTTGATCAAAATACAGTAAAAATGATAATATTATAAATTATAGTTTAAAATAACAGTAAATTTTCAGCTGAATTTTTTTCTACAGCTGAATTTTCAGCAGTTTCACTGTCACATGATCCTTTAGAAATCATTCTGATACTTTTTTCAGGATTATTTGATATATTTGCACATATTTTTAAAAAGAAATGAATACTTTTATTCAGCAAGGATGTGTTAAATTAATCAAAAGTGACGGTAAAGAGTTTTACATTGTAACAGATGATTTCCAATTCAAATAAATGCAGTTCTTTTGAACTTTTTACTGCTACTTTTGACCAATTTAATGCATCGCTGCTGAATAAAAGTATTAATTAAAAACATGTAAATAAATATAAATAAAAAAATATGTAAATTAAAAACATATGTATGGATACGTACATTTTCTAAAAAGATGACATTGTCGATATCATGTAATGTAGTACGTTTGCTTCCCGTTTGACTCACTAGTACAACAACTGCTATTAAATGTCATTTATTCAAATATGTGCGTTTTCAAAGGATTCACATTACACCGTATGGAGTTCATTTGCGTGTGACGTTAAAAAGCTGACCAGCTCCAGATGTGACCAGTTTCTCTTTCAAAAGAACACCTTGAGTAAGTTAGCCTGATAGCCTCAGATGTAGTGGGGGTTGTTTTGAAAGACATCAGTGAAACAGGTGTTACGAATTCATCATCTGCACGCTGTATTATTACTTCTGCTCGGAGAATTTCACTTCACCGAGGGCATTTGTGGGTTTGGGGAGAGCTGGAAGAGTCTTAAAAGGCCTGGCACCCTGGACAACCAGCCTGGAATTTGAACAACCGTTGGGAAACACTAAAATCCTTCCATTACCGGGAGGCTTTTTTACTGCAAACACACCACGGGCATCAACACACACTCTGTGAATTTGAATCATAGCGAAATCATGGCAAATAAAATATCGTAATTAAGCAAAAAAATTGTGGTAGTAATTACAATATGTATAGTACGTCTGCTGTCACCTCAGGTGGATAATGTTTACATAGGATAGAGATTTCATCCATTTCATCTATTTCTAACTTGTTAAACTCTGTACTCTAAAAAGCTGTAATCAAAGGTCTATGAGAAACGCCTCCCCATCAAGTAGCATTCTAGCTTAACACAGTTGCCATGCAACGCAGGTGTATAAATTTCCTCCCACAATGGAAATTAACTTGGGAGCTGCCAATGAACGAGAGGGCTATAAATACAATCCAGGATAATTATGATTGGTTCATGAGGTTTTCAGAAGTGTGAGTTTTTGGCTAATCTGTGCACAGGGAGGTTAGACAAGCTGTAGACCCAGGTGTTCCTGTGTGTAGCATCTGCTCGTATGGCAGACATCCAGAGCCCCATCTCTCTCTCCATGCTCTCTTTTTCTGTCCATTCTTTAGGGTTGGGAACCGAGATCCGTGTCTTGTTCTTGTTGCTTCCGTTTTTGCAATTTATTGCTGACAGAATATCATACCAATGCCATAGCAGCTTTTAGTGCACAACAGTGACGCAACACTGATAATCAATCTATAGTGCCAAAACAGACATTGTCTGACTCCAAAAAGAATGACACAGATGTATTCTATGTCGGCTAATGTTCTCGAAGAAATTCATCTAAATCTAACGGTTCTTGTGAATTAAAAACACACGCAACCTATGTAGTCTGATTCTTGAACAAATAACTCTTATGAAATGTTTCTTTTTAATGAGTCAAAACATATTGCACAACAATGTAGCCAATTCTCAAATGAATTACTCTGAGTGTGTTTTTAGTGGATCAAAAAAATACAGTATAACCAGTGTAGTCCGATTACAAAACAAATGAGCCAGTTCTTTGTAGTGAATCAAAAACATATAATACAAGCCAAATTCCCAAATTAATAAATCTAAAGTAATTTTTTAAGTAAATCCAAAACATACAGCTCAACCTATGTAGTTCAGTTCTTGAACTAATTAATTTTTAGTGAATTAAAACATTCTGTAAAAGGAGTGTAGCATGATTTACAAACTAATTACTCTGAGTTTTTTAGTAATAAAAAAATGCAGCATAACGGTATAATCCGCCTGCAAAACAAATGACACTTATGAACTGATTTTTTACCGTGAGATTTAAAACACTGTTGTTACTGACTGGTTGTTCATCTGATAACAATTCAGATGAATATTATGCATTTAGGGCAAAATTTACTAACTGCTTGTACCAGTGCAAACCTTCTTTTGGCGTTAAAATAGTACTGTCACGATTTACTAAAGAGGCACAGTGAAGAATTAGCGCTGAAAAGGCATGGACAGTGTTATTTTTGCACCTGACCGTATTGAATATGCATTTGTAGGAGTTTCCCTTTCAGACGCAAAATTTATGGGAGGAGACTATTAAAATGAATATGCAATGCAATTTACTAATGTTTGCGCTCGTCAAATTACTGGTATTTCTTCCATTATTTAATGTCCAAAAAAGCATGTCTTAAAGCAGGCGGTAATCTGCGCTGCTCTTGGTAGATTGCACGGCTCAGTATGGAAATGATTGGCTGTGTCGGTGTTCTTTAATGTGCGCATTGTCAGTAAATCACACACAGAATTTTCCCCTCCCATTGGCGCTTTTATGGAATTGCGCTCTAATGCTAATTTGCCCTTTTTAGTAAATCTGGCCCTTAGTCTGAAGTATTTTATGAATAATGATTAAAATGTTAACACTTTTTTGTTTAGAATTGTTGTGTAGTATGTAAGGACCGTTATTGCATTGCATTATAAAGCAGTGTTTTAAACTCATTATTAAGAAAGAAAGAAAGAAAGAAATGAAACTAAAAGAATTGTTGATAGAACCATTGGGACAGCATGAGGGTAAGTCAATTATGACATTAATTTTGGGTGAACTGTTCCTTTAAGGTAACTGAATCATTAAGAGGAAGTCTTTATGACTTGCGTCCTTACTTTTATTGCTCATTCTCGCTTGTCTGCTCCTTTGCATATGTTCCTCTCTGTCCTATTAGAGCAGTGACTACAGCCAGACTGCGTTCCATCGGTGGCTGATGACTCTCTGTTTCGGCCGGCTCAGACTCAGGCTCTGCCCTCTTTAGCTCTTCTGACCACATGCACGCCTGACACGCTGGGAGCTCATGACAGCTGTAACTATGGAGGGCCAGACAGTGACAGTGCCTGAGTCTTGGCAGGCTGGATGAACAGGTGGATAAGACTAGCGCTAGCAGACCCATCTGTGTATGGGGTTGGCCAAGGGCACACCTATATCACGTGCCAGGAATGTGAGGCATCAGTGTTCAAGTGACTTAATCTATTTGTGACAAATACCTGGAAAGAGTAAACATGGAGCTGTGAAAAGACATCGGGCAACCACTGGTTCTTAGGAAAACCTGACATTTTGGCAGCGTACTGATGTATTTCATTAGCATCATAAGAGCGGAATCGTTTAAATAGACTAGGTATTTCAAAACAAGGCCAACTGGAAAATGGTAACATTTCTGCAAAATGATATTAAATATTGCTTCTGGTATGTTTTACAACACTCTTAAGGTGAAATGTCCAGTGTGTGGGGCTAAAATTGAGTTCAATTTTATCCAAAAATAAATATGGCAATGTAGTATTACATTGGTTATTGTACGTTATCCCCACCTAACCCTAAACCTTACCAAATCAAACATGGGGGAAAAAAACACATTTTCTGAAGCAAACCTACCAAAGCCTCTAAAGTGGTGAACTGAAACTATAACAAAAATAGTTGTTTTTTAATTTAATTTTTGCAAAAATTATTTTTGCTACAATAGTAAAAGAAAATCACAATAGCATTTTTATGACTTTTCAAAAGATGTAAACTTTGCTGTCACTCATTGTATTGGAAACACTCACGGAGCAGCGTTAACTAATTTAATGCCAAGGAAATGTAACTCAAAGTATAGTGTTATAAATGTACATAATTTAAAAAAAAAATGAAAATATAAAACTTTGATTTACAGTGTTAATAACTGCAGATATGTGTCATCACAGTCTGTGAAAAGGGTCCAGTGCAACGCTGTACCAGGTGAGCTACTGAGCAAGTTTACTACATCAGAAAAGCCATACATATGGAACTGGTTATGAGTTGCAAACATCAAAATGTATTAGTTTACAAATCATGCACTATGTTAAAAGTGTTTTGAGCTCTTAACATAATATTGTGCAAGGAATTGTGTAAAAATGTCTTTAATTAATAATCTGATCCTGTGTGAAAAGGAATACAAGTTTTAGTGCCACTAGTGTTCAATTCAGCTGTACACTGCAGTGAATTGTATATGGGTTTTTTTTGTTTTGTTTTGTTTGTTTTTTTTTGTTTTTTTGAGTGAGTTTTGCAACAATGTAGGTACACTGTAAAAATCCATGGAACCTTTCAAATGCAGAAAAGTTTCTTTATATTGGAAAAGGTTCTTTAGAGTTTTTAAATGTTCTTCAAAATGGTTCATTTAAGGACTGTTCACTGAAAGGTTCTTTGGGGAACCAAAAATGGTTCTTCTATGACATCAATGCAAAAAAACTTTATTTTTAAGAGTGTATAATTTCTTAGAAATTTCTGAGGGAAAATTGTTTGAGCGTAAATTCTATACCAACATTACATCAACATAAAGAGACATGACTGTCAACAAGTCTTCCTTTTTCAGGACAAAAATAGAGATTACACTCATTTTATTCCATTTCACAGACATTTACCAGCACAATCCAACTTCATATTACAGTGTGAAAAGAAAGGTGTAAGAGGTTTAGGATTTAATACCTTCTACAAAATCTCCTCTAATGTCCTAGTGTATTACTACCTAAGAAGCTCCACTCCGATCGAGAGCTTTACATCAAATGGATTCAGTGAATCTTAATCCCTCTTAATTTAGGTGTGTAAACCGGCAGTGCTTACACTTCACCTAAGTGAATTAAGCAATTAATTCCCTCACACTGTGCTGGGCTTCACTGAGCCTATATGCTACGATTTCACGTGACAGTTACCTCCAGCTAGGTTCCCCACAATCATTTTTGTTGCTGATGGGGTCCGCCTACGTCCGGTCTCGAGGGATTCGAGGGGTGTAGGGTTAGAGCTTCAGCCCCTCTCTCTTTCTCTCCCCTTGAACCGAGGCTGTAGGCATCGACACTGTCAGCTCCCATTACCTAATTGGAGTTGAGATGCAGCTGTCCTGTGTTTTTGCCTGCATGGCGTGCCTCGCTCAGCCTCACACAGATGCTGCATG